>JAHZNK010001824.1:0-11121 GCA_027744615.1 Lepidocyrtus cf. nigrosetosus NNG-2020
ATTTTATACGATCACGTTCATCCAGTTGGAGCATTCGTGAAAGCTTCAGATGTGGATGTAAGAATTAAAATTAGAGACAAAAATTCAATTCACTGCATGAAAATCTAAATGCCTACATTGGTCCCGAACATAGTTCTCTGAGAATTTTTGGAACGAGTTTCTCTGGAATAACGGTAAACAAAAATTCTAGACTTTAGTTGTGTTTAAGCACACATATTAGCAAAATAGTATTTACCTAATTCTTTTGAAAAGAGGTAGAAATCTTTTAATTTAGTGACTAGAGGAAGAACAGCTTCCCAAGCTTGTTTCTCCGTTTCAGCGTCTGGTGTCCCAATAGCCTTTCGTATCTCTTGAGATGCTCCTTTATACCCTTGAAGATCCTGAAGAATCCTATGAGCTCTTTCTAAAACCACTTGGCCTTCATCATAAACCTCCCTCTCGGCTTCTGTAGGCTGCGCATCTGCAAGAAAGCCGTTATCATTATAGAAACTAACGTGGTTGATTATCCTTATCATTACATATTTTAAACTTACTTTCAAAATCTAAAAACACATCGTATTTTTGAGGTGAGCAGCAATCCTCTCTACTCAGTAGTCGCAGAAGATTTCCCATTTTGAATATCCTAATAAGCTTCTTTTAGTGACAACTCGATGTGGAAAGTGATAAATTCAATCTGCTAAAAAAACTTTGCACCATCCGATTCACTTTTTATTCCGCATAACTAAAAAGAATCATCAAAAGACAGCAATTTATAAGTATTCTTAGATAAATCCCACTCCAAAATTAGACTCGCAGTTTATTCCGTAGACGTTTGTGGATTTGCCTTGAATTGGGTATAAAAACCCTATGAAAACAATATTGTGTCGACCACTCTGACGCAACTGCTAATTTATACACTCAATTAATGAAAACGATAAAAAAGAAGTGACAGTAATTTAATTTAATGTTTTCCTTCTTCACTCGTCAAATGTGCAGACAGTAGCTAATAATCAAGAATAAACAATAAAAAATCTTTCTCTTATTATTGCATAGTCAATTTGCTACATCACGGAAAAGTATTACGTTTTTTTATCTGCCCTTGTTTGAGATTCATTTTAATTATTGTTCATTGTCTTTTAATTGTTCTAATTCTATTAATTACTGCTTTTTAACTAATTTTTGAATTGGCCAGCAGTGTTAGCAGAATAGAACGTGCTCGTAGTATTAACTTTTCAGATTTTTTGTATTTTTATATAAAAATCTGAAACTTTTGGCTTTTGAAATTTAAATATGACTAAGAAAAGTAAAAAATTAGTTACTCTGTCAAATTGGTAAGCTTATTCGTAATCTGGAATGTACTACTTTTTCAATTTGCGTTGATTTGTGTCACTATGTACATAACGTAGTAAAAAATATGATCTAAATCTATCTCTGACCACAAAATAAATACATGAAGAGCAGAAATGACAAACTACAATATTTAGGTACATATATTACAGCGCGTTGTGCTCTGCGCTTTGTTTAACGTTGTAGATTTGGAAGTTTAATTTGGGTGTGTAATTGATGATAATGATTGTGGAGTTCAGTGTGCGTGCAGAGTACATGCGAATAATTTAAATAAAGTGTTAGATAATTGAAAAATTGCCCTGGATTAATTATGTTGGCTTCAATTCGCCAAGTGTTTTGAAAGAAGTTCAAAAATTCTAACCTTAATTTTTACTATGATGAACTGGGAGGAAAAGTATAGCACAATAAATTTGTGATTGACACTGGCACTACAAAATATAACAGGAAAACACTATTGTTTCCCAAATACCATATTCTGAATCATATTTTTTAACCACAGCTTCATTCATTCAGTATTTTTTGGCTTTCTGGTTTCAATATTTATTTTTTATGTTCTACATAAATCGTATAATTCCACAAAAATAGCAAATTACAAGGGAATAAGTTAATAGCTGAAGTATTTATGCATTTAATATAGAATAGAGAAATTACCTTATTCCAGAATTAACCAATTCAGCCGTTTTGGATTAAAATAGAATTGAGCTTAAGAGCAGGTAATGATAAGTAATTGAGTAATAGATAAGCTTTCAAAACGATGTCAGTCAGATCTTTTGATAAGTTGCGTAACTTTGAAAAATCACATAAAATATCAGAGTTATTAATAAATGTCCAGTTTTTTAGTCTCACTTTTTTAACTTTTTCAAAAACTTGACACTCGGAATGTAAAATTTAATGCAGCCGTGTTAAGAAAAGTAATTAGTTAAAATGTAAACTGTAAACTGATCCTTGTACAAAAAACTTTGCCGTATCCTTTCGGTTTTTAAGTTCATTTGCATAGATATTTCCTTTTATGGTCTTGTTTTAATTTATGAATCACTTTGATTTTAATACAGCTTTTAACTTTCTATTCAAATTATGAATATTCTACACGGCAAAAGCTACTTGGAGGATGAAAATCAGTCGGTGTAAGCGGTGGTCGGTATATAATTTTTCCTGTATAGTAAAAGGAGTGTAAAATGAAGAAGTAGATACGGCACAATAAGTTTCCTCCTTATCGCTACTTCCATATCTGAAAAACTCTACATAGAAAAGTATGAAATATTCGTATATTATTCCATTTCATTCTTGTTCATGTTTTTCCTCATCTTTCCACAAGCTATCTTCACTCTCACTCTCAAAAGTTTAAACTCATACAGCCCTAGTCAAATAGTCATAGTACGAGAAAATTGAGCTTTTCAGCGAGCGAAATGAAATGAGATTTTGTATCAAGTTTTATACGAGTACAAATACTAAGCAAATAGAAAGAGACGGCCCAGTTCCGGTGATGTGATGATAGAATGACAATGCCAGTGGTTATAAAGTTTCGTATGATATGAGGATGATAATGAGGATAATGAGATGATGATGACTTTTGCCGTTCAAAGTCATAGACTAACAGCTCATTAACTTTCGTTATTCTATCCCTATTGGTAATTTCATCCATCAGAAAGGCTAAAACTGCGTGTCATTTTACAAGTGCGAATTTATTACATCAATTAATGATCCTCCTCAACTCGTCATTATCCACAAGTAGCAACCCAAATGAAGAAATTGTTACTTAATACATCATGACTTTACTTTATATGGCGTGCTTTATCTTTTTGGACTCACACACAGCTTCATGAGCGTCACTACTACGTTTGCTAATTAAGAATTATAAATAAATTTTTATGCGAATAAATGGAGCATGGGCCGTGGAAGTTAATGTGTCATAATTGCATTGCTGACCTAAACTAATTATAAACAGAAATTATCAATGATTAATTATTTACTTTAATTTGAATAGGAATGCATATTGACTTAACCGTCCTGCAAAATTACTTCCATTCATTATTCAGAATAGCCACGCGTTGACTTATATACATCGGCTATCAATGTTGTGGTGACAAGATTCTTTTGAATAATCTTTATATATGAATGCGTCGGGGAATGAAAAACTTGATTCAGTTCATTCAAGCATGAAAAATGAATACCTATGCAAGATCGAGCTTACATGTAATAATGAATAGAGAAAAACTCATCTCATCAATGTTTTTCATTTGGTCATTCATGAAAATTTCAGCAATTTTTGTAAGCATGTAAAAGAAAACATGTGATGATCATATTAATGAGAATAGAGGAAATGAGAAAGTTTTCTCTTTCTGGAAGAGAATGAGAGAAGATTTTTCCTTATCTTTGTCTCTGGAAAGGAGCTCACGACGCATTTTCTTAAGTAATGCAGACAAAAGAATGTTTAAAGGAGCATTTAGAATCTGATTGCCAGCGAATTAGGATATAAAATATGCAAATTGAGAATTAAATCTATTATTTCAGTTTAAACAAGTGCAATATTGTTGAAGAGAATTAATGTAAGAAAATATTGTGAAGTGTCAGTTTGGTTGTGATGTGCATATAGTGCCTTATCAGGTATGGAGCTTATCATTAGACTAGATCTCAGGAAAAGTCGGGGATCCTTAAGGCAACTTAATAGATATTAACCTACTTTGGCCCATTTGGAAAGAATACCAGAGTTAGCTGCAGTGGAAATGTTTTGGGGTAAGAAGAGGACCCGTTTTTTTATTTTCTAGTTAAATATTTATTAAAATATATAAAGTTTTAATTAAAATGAAGGATGCAAATAAGTTTTAAAGAGAGTTTTACGATTAAATGATAAGAAATGATTATTCCTGGTTGGGTAAGTTTTAAAAAGTTTTCAAATTTAATTTGTATTACAAAACTAATAATTTTAAGAAAAAAGTTGGCATTTTCGATTGCATTCCTCTAGTTTGTCCATTCAATCACGCCAATCTTAAATAGCCAACACGCCAGAGCTTTGTGTAGATCCAACTAGGAAACCCTCCTAATAGATTTTATAGTTCATGCTACAAGGTCATTCTCCCTCCATTTATACGCATTGTTTGTTGTTACTATTCTTCTTATGCAGTCTCAATTCTCAGTAATGGAACAACTTTACAGGTTAAATTAACTCGATAAAAAACCTTTTCATAATCATGAAGGAGAACTTGATACGAGAACAAAAGAAGGCTCATGTTTCACATTTTCTGTATAAAGTTGATAGCTAATAGATTAGCCAGGAATAGGGTCTGGTTTTTTAAAAATAGATTTGCCATGAAATCCTTTTGGAGGTTAAAATTATAAATTGAGCAATAAAATAAGTTGTTGGATAATTCTATTTGGCCATATTTTGTCAGGCTTTTGTGACACGTTCTGTTTGGCATGAATCTGCTCCTCCAACCTGTTGGATTACATTTTTCCTCTTGTCTTAAATTCTAATTAAAGAAAACTTTTAGCTCAAAAGGATTAATCTGGGAGTTAATTATAAATCCAAAGACAGATTTAAAAGATGGAGCAAATAGGATAGCAGACCTGGAAGGAGGTATTATCATTTAATCTCAAGACATTTATTTACTTTGTACACAAAATAAGCTGCTTAAAACTTAAAACCTTTATCTGTTATCTGTTAAGCTGTTTGTTTGCTGTCTCCTTTTTCTCCCCTTTCCTTAACTAAAAAGGAAATTGACAGAAATGGTAATAAGATCTATTGGCAAATTCTCACTCATGTCATTTTTCTTTTGGCTGTACAAGAGTGAACGTCAATCATATCCATTATTTGCACATATGTAGCATTTGATAAAAACTTAAATATTATTCATAGAAATAAAGAGTTCATAAGAAATAGAAAATGTCGGTTATAATTGAGTCAGAAATTGAAATGGTGATTCCTTTTTCTGAGGAAGGGGAACCCGATGAGATTGAAGTTTCCGAAGTGTCCATACAGCCTTTGGGTGATCTACCAGTGAGTGAAAGAGAGTGATAAAAAGATGGACAATAAAACCTGACGTGTTTTGTTTATGATGGTTATATTTAGGTTGTGTGATTAATTATCAATTGGCATTGCTTTTTTATGGTTTTAGGTCCCATCGGAAACGTCAATAACGAAAATGGACAGCTACGACGAAGACGTAAATGCAAATCCGTTCTTCCAATCGTTCATGTTAACTTGCCCCGATTTATTCAATCAATGTGTACGTGAGTCCTGGCTCATTTGCGTTCCACGTCGGGACTCCCTGCCAAAATATGCTTTTACAATTGAAGACTTTGCTCATCACATTCTCCGTCCAATTGCAAAATCCAGGCGTTTAAGTGGCGACAGTGATGGTCAGCTTAGCAATGGAGATGCTGACAGAAGCTTTGCATCCAGTAGGAGTGGCTCCTCCTGTGGGGACCGTCAGGATCAAATCTCCTCATGCCTTTCGTCACCGGATAATGAAAACTACAGCTTTACCCTCTCCAGCCCTTCACTTTGCAACACGAGCGTAACCTTCTTATCAACTATTGGTAATGAAAGTGTAAGCTTATCAAGCTCAAGTAATCTAAAAGGGAACTGGAACTACAGGACGCTCTCTCACGTCAACGTGGAATACTCAGGAACCAGTTTAATCTTAGACATTGAAATCCCCACTGCCACCCCTAATTTAAAAATGGACGAGTCTGGAATATCTGTTCAAAGTGGTGATGATAGTTTTACTAAAAATGAGATCTCCAAAGGAAGTTCCCCCGAGGTTTTGAAATCTCGGGAGGACGCCATTCCTCGTGTTCAACTCAGGAAGGAAGTCCTTTTCGAAGAAACTTTTTACACGAATACCAAGAGAAAATACAAAGTGCTTTGTGTAGCTTCCCCGTTAAACTCCAAAGTGGACATGGAAGACAAAGACTTTGGCAACTCTGGGCTAGGCCTGTGGAACCTCACGTCCCTTCGGGATTGTATCGACTTTATTTGGGTAAAAGCCAGTCCAAGACTTTTAACTGCATTCGATGCTCATATTAAACTCTTCCGGCATAATCACCGAGGCTTGGAAAACTTTCCTTTAAAAGTGCAAAAGGATTTAGTTAACACGCTTTATTTAAAGTGCCTGAACCACGCAATTACAAAAGGTGGAATCGTTTCGCTTGAAGTGTCTCCAGAAAATCAAGCATTGAATGAATTTCTCATGCAGAGGCTTAAACTGGCAACTGAAACTTACGTAATTAACGGAATCTACAGATCATTAATTAGTGCAATAACATCTTCTGTTTCTGGGGAAGATGCCAAGTTGAATAAAGTAATGAGGAATTTGACAGAGTTGCATCCACAAGACTTGGACATTAACAACATCCACTGGGATAATCTAACCAGGGCTAAACAAGAGCTTGGAAGGTTAAACGTTTACACTTCACCGCTTGGAAAGCTTACTTGTATGAAAAGGACGCTGAGATATTTACGAACGGAACCTTTCCAAGAGTAAGTTTGAAATTGGGATAATGTGAGATTTTTTAAGAAAAACACATGGCTTCAATATTATTTTATTATTTCAGTGGAGAAGCGTCATTGTTATCTGCTGATGAGCTCATTCCAATTTGGGTTTATCTTGTCGTAAAGAATCCTCTTGGTAATTGGACAGCACAGTTGGAATTTCTCCGTCATTTCCGTTTTTCAATCGAGTCCGGCTCCCATACGCAAAGCAAGGACAATGAAAATTCATTTTACATTACAACTCTAGAAGCTTCCCTGGAACATCTAAGAAGTGGGAAAGTGTTAGGCATAGACAATGAACGGCACGATGTTGGAATGCCTTGTGATCTAGGGGAAGCTTGGCTCCACACCGTACACATGAAAGCATTGGAAAGCACAGACTCTCCACTGGGAGAAACCTTTGATGTGATTCGACTTGGAAATTGCCCTCGTTTGGAAGAGCTCATTGAAAACTACGAAAGGAACAGAATTGAAGATAAAAAAGAGGATTTATTATTGCTAAAACCAAAAGGATTAGATTTCCAAGAATTGTGTCATCCTCTGTGCCAGTGTGAGAAATGTATGAAAGTAATAATCGAAAATATGAAAGCGTTGGAGCAAGCCGAAGAGGAAATGTCGATTCCCGCTGTGAATTTAAAATCAAGAGAGGAAGGTCTTACAATGCTACACGTGGCTTGTATTTATGGAAGGCCTAAAATTGTTGAGTATTTAATTGAAGCCGGGGCTGATTTGGAAGCTCAGGATGTAGATGTAAGTATTTCATTAATTTTATAAAAAGTTACGCTTTCATCTTTTTTAATTAGCAAAACTCCCACTCATTAAAAGTTCTGAGTTTACAGGAGCGTAAAAGTAACAAAGCTTGGAGTAATTTTTCATTTATTTTCAATTTTCAGGGAATGACGGCACTCCACTTCGCCGCTAGTCGAGGTCATCAAAACGCTCTACTTCTTTTACTTGACGCAGGTGCTTTCTTGGAACCTCGTAATTGCGCAGAACAAAAAGGGAAAAAGATTCATATTTCAGCAAGAAACGAAAAAGGAGATACTCCACTTCACTTCGCGTCCCGTTGGGGCTTCCAGGGCATTGCCCAGATTCTTGTTGAGCACGGGGCTGCCATCAGAATTCAAAATATTCGCCATGTTACCCCATTGGACTGTGCTCATGACATTCACATTTTGAAAATATTGCAAAGATCTCTTCGTCGGCGGTCCCTAGTTGAAATAAATCACGGGGATTTTATAAACATTGAAATGGTCCAGAAGGAAGAGTCAGGTGGGATTGTTATGTTAATTACAGAGCCAAAAGAAGAAGTGAAGCCAAATGATCTCGCAAGCTCCCCTCCTTCACCACAAGAGAATAATAAACTACGTTCAGGAAATAACAGCAGGAATACTAGTCGTAACGCCAGTCGTGTTCCAAGTAGAAGGGCGAGTACAGTACAAGCTCCAGATTTACTAATTACCCCAATAACCGGTCCCACTCCACTCTCCTTGCCAAGAAGTAGGAAGACTTCTTCAATTTTAAATCCTATGAAAGGGATTGATGAGGAAAATACGAAAACTTTGCTGAAAGGAGTGGCAGAGCATTTACAACATCAAAACAGTGAAAGCTGGCCTGTTGATGACAGTAATTACTTAACTGTGGGATCTACAGACAGCGGCTTTGACCAGATCAGGAAAATTTCCGTGCAGAGCTTAGAAGACTGTCGGATTGCATCTGCAGAGTCAGCATTTACTGGGATGATGTCGTTGGAATGCACAAAAGGTAAAAGTAATGATTTTTCAAGCAAGATTCTTCACTTAATTATTTCCTCATTAATTTATTTCACAATGACAGATCGAGACATTAAAAAGATTTTTTCCGCAATCTCCCACTCGGACTTCCCTCTTGCACTGTTCTACCTTGGAATCCCAGCTGAGGAATTGTCAAATCCGGAGAATGACCACGTGAGCGTGAAGCCAGTCCCTAATTGTCATCCTTTATGCCCATGCACACGCTGCGTGTCCAGAAATGCCGGATTGGGATTAGGATTAAACGTGGAAAACGAAGAAGGATATACTCCTCTACATGTAGCTGTTCAAATGGGGCTCACCACCTTTGTGAAAATCCTTATAAGATTTGGTGCAGATGTAAACTGTCAGTCAAGCTGGGACAAGAAGACGCCTTTGGATATCGCCAAGGAAAAAGGAATGAGTGAGATTGAAGACACACTTGTGGCGTGTGGTGGGTGCTCCACCACCAGCTTTGCTTTAGAGTCCAAACACTTGTGGGAAGTTGAATAAATTTTGCAATATTTTCTAAACATTTGTGCCATTACTAGAGATTAAGCTGTTTGTTGATAATATGACAAGATGTTTTCGCAGCTTAAAACTTGAGTCATAATAGCTTAAGATTGAAAAGGTTAGCTGATTTAAGCAGGGTATTTTATGGTGCAGCTTTATTTATCCATTTTTGAATGATTAAAATAACCAGGGTATATTTTAAAGAGACTCTTTGAGTTTTAAACTTTTTTATTAGTCAGACAAAACTTTAAGTTTTTAAGGTAACTTTTTTAAATCGCATAAATATAAAAACCCATACAAAAATAATGCGCAATATCGTAATTACAAAAGGTGATTATTTACACTTTTACTATGCAGGTACTGTATAAGGTACTACTGGAAGAAACGGTTTTTGTAAAAGTAGCAAAAAAACTACGAAGAAATTAACGGTTTATAAAACTACGTTTTTAAATGAATGATTATAATGAGCAATTGTAAATGTAATTTGTTAATTCTTGCTCCAAAATATATCAAAGTTGTTCAAGTAAATATTTTATAAAGTTATATTTTTAAACCCTTTACAACTTTTTTAAGTGATTATAAAATTGACTTTTTGTATTTAAAAAAAGCTTAAAGAAAATTAAAACAGTCTAAATGAGAATAATTTCAGTCAAGTGTGTTTTTTCTCATAGAGAATGTCAATTATTGCGTCATATACAAACTTGAACCATTATTTGCTTTCTCTTCTGGGCTAAACACCTTCTACTAGGTGGAGCAGCTCATCCATTTGTGCAGAAGTGTCAAAATCCTCAACAAGAGCTTTCTTCCTTACTATGTGCGGACTCTGGAGTTGCGATTCCAGACTTTCCGATGAAGGAGTCGAAGTAGACATGTCCCGTTGTCCAGAGTCGTTCATTTCCCTTAGCACTGGAGCGTGTGGAAGTGTGCTCTCTGCAAGGGGCAATTTAAGACTTCTTCTGGAAGGTTTGCTTAATTCACTGATTGAGTACGCAACCCGGACATTATTCAACTCTGGCTGGGGATGCTGCAACTGCAATGACTTTGGAGCTGGCTCCACCAAAGAGATCATAAAAAACAAGAAGAAGACCGGTGATACCCCGGGAAGTGAAACTTCCTATAAAAGATAAATATTCGCAACTTTATTTTTTGCACATCGATCATGTTCTATTCCTTCTAAAAATAGAACTGCACGCCAGCACTGTAAATAAACCTTAGGGAAAGTTCATGATCATTTCTGCACTATAGACACCTACACTATCCAACAGATTTAGATTATTTTTTACCTTTCTCGCCATTTCAAACACTTCAAAAAAGACGTTCCTTTTCCTCCACTTTACAATTTTATCCTTTTTTCGTAATTCAATTTTGTCACATTTTGCTCCAAGCCACTTTCTGGAGGGGTTTTACCTAAAAATACTTCAAACAAGCCGTGAAATCAATAAAAAATCCGATATTGACCAAGATTACAACAATTCAAATATAATATCGCCAATTTCACGCAATTTAAACCAATTCACTATTTTTCAAGGCCTTTCACGATTTTAAATCAAGCACAGTCTAACTTTATTTAACTTTTTGAAAGAATCTCTATCGTTTTTTGTAAAAAAAAGGTCAACAGAATGCTTTTGTCCTCGTTTACAGCTAGAAATCTCTATAATAGCGTCACATACACGTTTCTAAGTTCATTACGGCCCAAATCCTTCAATTATCTTCATTAGGATTTTGTAAACTCAATCAGTGATTGATAAAAAATCAGGTAAATTGGTTTCCTGTTTTTACCCAAATCAGTATACTTGAAGCGTCATATATCAAATTATTTTCAAAAATCTTAAAAATCTAAAGCGCTTGCTTACTTATTGCCTTGTCACTTGTATAAATGAAAGAAAAATGAAATTGAAAGTGAAGAATGAATAAATACCTAAAGAACGTTGACAAAAAAGACAATAAAATGACAAGCTCTCTATTATTAAGCTAGTCAAACACTTTTAACGCCAGCCTAGAGCAGAGAACAAAGTAGAATTG
>JAHZNK010001825.1:0-22766 GCA_027744615.1 Lepidocyrtus cf. nigrosetosus NNG-2020
TTTCGATTTTTTCTTTTTTAATTATTCAATTGGTTAGCAGGACTTTATTTTTCTGACAAAAACTACAACACATTTTAATATTTTTTTGTCCTACAGGATACTTTATCTTATTCCATTCATTTTCTTATTTGTCTACAACAATTTAACTAGAGTACCGGTTTCCACCGACAGGAAGTTGGATCATCCTTTTTTAGAGAAAAAAACTTATTTTCTTCTGTCTCTCTGGGAGACTTCTTAATTATTATTGGGATTATATCATGCTAGAAGAAGTATGGGTGGTGATGATAATGACGATAAGAATGGTTCATCCAACGCTCATTCTCATCAACATCACTTTTCTTATTTGCTTCTTACAATTACCTCTTTTATTTTATTGGATTGGTTCCACGCACTTCCACTCCAGTCCAATAATTTCTTTCATGATGATGTGACCAGAGATGGGGGCATACGCAAGAATAGAGGTAATAATTACCACCGCTTTTCATATAGTCAGGATGAAAATAATAATCCCACTTGATTTTAAAGGTTAATATATTTTCTATAAAATCTAGCATAAAAAGGCTAGCAAATCTTTTCAATATGTATATTTTTATGTTCTTGTAGAAGTGTGTAGCGTCTTTTTGTATGACTTTCAAATCCCTAATTGGGGTTTCCTTCTTTTGAGATATCCTCCACGTAGTTTGTATTTCTTTTTAAATAGAAAGAAATATGTATGAAGAGGGTGGAAAAAGAAGAAACTGTAATGGTAGATTGCTCATATAAAAAGGAGGAGTAAATTGATTTGATTTTACCTCAAGATTAAACTGAACGACTTCTTTTTATTGTATTTTGAGTAGTGGTAATAGTTACTAGTTAACCCTGCTTGGGCACCTTTTTCAGTGCTCCTTGAGCCAAAAAGAATATAAAATATGAAAAAGGATAAAGAGTCTCCTTCCGTTTTACTTAAACTCGTGTTTTTCTTTCTCTCCCAATTCGCTAAAGTCATAATCTTATCATCGGAACATGTTAAAAACTGGGCTTGACCTGGACAGGGAACATCATACAAGCCCGTAACGGTACTTTTGTCAATTTTTTGGGACTTTTCTATGCACGTTCATTGCTACACGTATACGCCAAGGAAGGCATTTCCTGTCTTCGCTTTTTTCATCATCATCCAAGTCACTACCATCATTATTATTACAAACTCATTCATTCTTCTACTTTCAAATAGTCACTCCTTCCTCAACGTTTCAAAAGCAAAGCTCTCCACTTTATTTAAACTTGATGGATGCTCTTTGTGTTGATAATGATGACTATGGTGTTGGTAGTGATGAGTTGAAGAAAGATTCATTCATTTAGTTTATATTCTACCAAAAAATGTACATAAATTAATCATCGGATGAATACACATTCACTTATCTATGGGAATTTTTTAAAAGAGGATGTACGTACAAAAATGTTGCTTTTGATGATGATTATGACGAGGGTGAGTATAATGACGTTAAATTGAGAAAATTCTAGTTTTGTTTTTGTTTTCTCTTATAAAAAGAATGTCTTCACCCTATGTATTCCACTTTCTCGTCCAATCCAGTTTATACATTTTCCGTTATATTAAAAAAGGAAATGTGCTGTATGTGTCCAACTTACATAAAATTTAATTTTTATCTTAAAACCCATCGAGAAAAGAGCGTGTTGAATTCTAATCGTATATTTGGTCAATACATTTCCTCTTTTTTACCTGTGATTAACCTCAAATCTAGTTAAGTTGTTGACCCAACTTGTGCAATCATAACGTGATGATGGTGATAGTGGATTTCTTTTAAATTCGTAAACTTTAAACAAATAAAAGGCGCTTCTCCCATTCTCATCGTCATCATCAAACACACTTCCTTATCATACTCATATCCGTCCGTCACGTTTCGTTGTCAAATTTGTGTTTTTATACGTTCCTACCACACGTCGGTACCTATTAACAATCATCTAATCTGTATTGGTATTCCGTGTTGTTGTAAATGTATTCATGTATTCATTTTTCATTCATTTGAGATTTGAAAGTGTCGCTGAATCAGCGTCCTCATAGTCATTCCATTGTTTACTGTTGGGCACAGAAAAATTCCCATTCCGTCAGAAACGGAGTTTTTGAAAAAACATATTTACGAGAGTCGCTAGTTATGTATTAATTTGTAGCTTGTTTTGCTAGTTTTCCCAATTCCTAAAAATGTTTTTGAAAATAAAGAGTTTCACCTGATTGAATATAAGAAACAAAGTATGTCATCACGTATTAAAATGTTTTTCAACGATATTTTCTTGCCTTGCTATTTTGACCAGGAAGTTTTTTATAGCAGTGGCGTTCATAATGTTAAAGTCGTTGGGTAGGAACAACGGGAAGAAATTAGCATGTTTCTTCTGTAATGTGGAATATTATTCATATCTTCGTAATATACTCAAGAAAATACCAGAATGAACAAGATTAAGAGAGTAAGCAATAGACAGTTGAGATCCACAAATTTCGTTATCCGATGACTTCATATGCTTGAATAAGAAAACATTAATAATCTCGAGCAAAAATAAAATGGTAATTGCTTTCGAATAAAAAATACTGAATTTTATTATGCGATTATGAAGATAATACATGGTCATGAAGAGACTCTACACATGTTGACCTTCTTTACGGAAAAGGTTAGAGAAATTTGTTTAGGTAGATCGTGCCATTATTATTAACAAATATTTTCATTAAATTTCTTTTTATAATTCTTTAGGGTAATTTCAAATTTAGTCCTATAATTGTTTATTACATATCAAGTGTTATTATAATTTTTGAAAAATTAAGTTAATTAAACTGTTTGAGAAGGAATTTTGCAAACTGAAATGTTTTGGGATCAGCATAACAGAACTTGTTGCTTGTATTAGGCTGCCTTGAAGGCCGGCTTTGTCTCGATTTTGCATGTGTGGTAAGTTAATTGAGCGAATTGATTTTGTTCAGGAAGGTTTTTTAATTAATTTCGTGTTGTTTGATGCAACCAAACTTATTTGAACTTTTAATAAAAAGGTGCATTCACTTTATATGAACCAGTCAAATATAACGAATTAAGATTAGCAAAATCAATTCGGGTAGAAAGTCATGGGTTCATATTGATCAGCCGAGCGAAATTGTGTTCAAAACGATACAATGAACTTTTAATAGGTTCAAATAACCAAATGTGACTTTTTAATTTGTCTGTAGTGCAATCACACGTAGACCAACACCAATTGCACCAAAATGATAACAACAATGACAGGGTGTTGTAAAATGCAAAGGTTTTTGTAAAACCTGGCGCAATATTTCTACATTTACAGACGGTTCTATCCTTATTTTTCTTATCACATTCTGTCAACCATCTCTGTAGTCATATTAAAGTATTAAACCGTCTGGAGCGATAAAAATAAAACCGTTTATTTGATGGTTTCTTATGTTATGCAATGTTTTTATTATTATTACGTCCATGTCTCGTGTTTTGGTCAACGGTTTGTCTTACTTGTTGGATGATAGTAAATGCTTGCAAAATTGAGTCATCATCTTCAGATATTTTAATGCAGTCTCAACCTAATCATTATATCTTCTCGTTATCTCTTTAAACTTTGTAATAAGCAATGTCCTCTCCTCTAGGCTCAGCTTTTGTAATCTTTATTCGTTCCGTGGAATAGAGTATTAAAGACTCTAATGACATTAATGAGTTAACATGTGCTCATATTACTAAACCACTCATAGTCTGTCTGTCTAAAAATGTATTTGCAGACGTAACGCCAAAGCCCACTATGTGGACTACCCTTTGTATGTCCTGATTTGTTACTAACCATTTCTCCGCAAAATATGCAACGAACAAGAGAAGCCGTGTGAAAGAAGTGCAATAATGATTTTTTCGCCAATTGATTTCAAGTACTGAACGATGGGACATTAAAGATTGATAAAAGAAGGATATTGGCATTTGTCAAATCGATAACTTTGAAATCTGAACCCGAACGGATGAACAAACTTCCATTGCAAGTTAAAAACGATGATAAGATCAGTAGCTGACGTGATCTTTACAAAAGGAAGTACATTCTTTGAAATTGAAATGAAAGATCAATTCATCTTCTTTTTCTTCATCAACCATTCGCTTTTTGAGGATTAGATAACAAAACCTATGGATGATGTCTGACTATTTAATGATAAATTATCATTACTATTTTAAAAACATTATGAGATTAAGAAATGGTGCTAAAGAGTTAAATGTTTTTCTTGTTTGTGGGAACGTTTTTTCCACTCTCTCACTCCGTGCAAGAGTCTTTGCCCTGAGAAATATTTACCTAATTGTTTTCTTCCCAATAAAAAATCCCGTGAGGAGGCGGAGGATGTAGTGCATTATACGAAGAAGAACAAAAGATGACATTGCACAAATTCCAATTTAATTTCTAGAAGAAAAAAACGTTGATATGTGTGTGTCCTGTTTAAAAAACTAAAAAGAAAATGCCCGTTGCTTTTTTATGTATTTATTTCTTGCTATTGTTTATTCCAATTTGCTGGCTCAGTCACACAGTCAGTCACGGTCACAATCAGAGCATAAAAAAGAAAGAAATTGGAATCATCCAAAACAAGAGAGCAAAGTCCACAGACCATCAGGACAAATAGTTAGTTCGTTATGGCTATGGTCATTATTCGATAGAAATGACAGGAACTGTTTTCTCAATGCTTATGTAACAACAATGCTTGTTCAACTCTTACCTATTATATTTTGTGTTTTTGGAGAAAATAATAAAAAGTGGGAAACCCTTTAAGGGATCCATGTCCTGTAGTCATCAGTATAATTTAATCCAATGAGTAGAAAAGGGTAAAATTCAGTTTTTCAAGAGAGGAAAAACTGTGAATTCACTCATTTCATTATTTCAGTAGAGAAAATGCACAAACACAAGAATAACAATATAAAATGCGTTTGTTGTGTTGCATTATTGTTGCCAACATGATCATCATCGCTGCACCGTCCTCAGTTACTGATTAGGTAACAGTTGGCATGACAGTTGTATTTTTTCAACTCTTCTGCAAAAGTATTAAGCAAACGTTAAATGATTTTTACTTATTTTGATAAAAACTGGCCACCGTTTTTTCCACCATTTTGTGGACACCTTCACAAGATTATCAACGAGGGAAACGGGGAAAGAAAAAAGGTAATCCCCCATAGGGTAAAAAAGAGAAAAGGGTTGGAAGAGAAAAGAAGGAAAATTGAGAATAAAAACGCACTTGAGTACTTTTTTATACGGTTACTTGTTATTATTGTTGGGTCAGAGAGCATTACGAATATTTTATGCTTTGCTTTCATCATCTCAACTGGTTTACGCATCCAAAATTTTATCTACGGATTGTCCATTCATTCCATTACCCGCACAACAATCGCCACATGAATTTATTTTTTGCTGATGAAAACGAAAACTGATGGTAGCTAGGTAGGCAAATGCTACTGCTGATGATGACGATTTTCCTCCAGATGATGTACTCGTGTGTTGTGGTGCGATGATGATAAAGCAGGAATTAGATATTTTTTGTTTTTTTATCCGCAGCATGATCCACTTGAACAACACCAGTTGTTTTTCAATTGTTAATAGATGGAAACAGAAAAATAAGCCGGAATATGATAATAATGCTTATAAAAATTAAGTTTTAAAGGGTTGCCAGCTTTTTCAGGATTTTACCTAAATTATAATAAAAAGAAAGTTGTTACGTCCGTTCATCCTCATACTGAAGGACATGCAGAGATATTAAAACTAAAAATGTATTCGTCTAAATGGCAGGTGATATTAATATTATTTGTAATTATAATTACAGAGGATAAAAATGATAATGATATGGGTGAAAAAGGTTGGTTTCGTTCCAGGTTTAGTTAAATATAACAGCTGTAAACATGATTAAGATTATATTGATGGTCACGAGTAGCAGTTAGGAGCAATTAAGTCAGCCAGAGCTGTATTTTAAAATAGAAAACAGAGGAAATTATTAAGAAAGTGGAAAAGGAAATAAAAATTCTCTTTACGCATTCTTAGGAACTTAATATGCGTAGCCAAACACGCATTATTGCTGTTGTTGATGCCAATGATGATTGACCAAGGTTAAAAAAATGTTTTCAATTATGGCCAAGGGGGATTTATTTTTAAATGTAGAAATGTATAGTTAAAAATCCTTAAAAATATAATGAAATGGTAAGAAATTTATGCACGCACAAAAATATTGGACTAGAAGGGGCTCAAATTCTCATCCGTTCTTTTTTGCCTGTAGCATAAATAAAACATTTTTCTACCTTTTACACAATATTTTTCCAATTTCCATCGGTTTTTTATTCAAGGATGATGATTGAAAGGGCTCGGACGAAAGGGAATGGACGAAGGATTAAAAGTATTTTTTAGGGAAGTTTTTTTTCTGAAATTGTAATAATGCTCGTTCCAGCAATGAAAAAGCAATACGATCTTGGGGATAGTTTGAACTTGTGCAACAATGCGTAGGTCAACAATGAAGAAAAAGATGGATTGGATTGTGATTGGGAAGAGAGCTGAAAGGTAAGAAGGGAATAGGAAGAAGGATGCGGTATTAGGTTTCATGATAAAGTGGACGCTGAGAATTATCAAGTTCAAGATGATTATGATGATGATGATGAATTTCAGGTAAACAAGAAACTACGCGATGCATTGACCGGCTGCCACTTCCATGTGTGGTGGTGGCCCAACTCAAGATAAAAGCTAATTCAAAAAAGCTTTCTTTTGATTCCTTGTAAAAAATTGTGCATTTGAAAGTAGAAGTGAGTAAAAATAGAAATTACCACGAATATAATGAAATCTTATATAAACAGTATGAGAATCATGCGTGCACTTTTTTACTTATTACGTAACATTGAAACTTTTTAGAAAAAGGTAGGTTAAGTTCTCAAGGGCAAAAAATGGACGATCAGTATTACATTTTCTATCTTGGTCGATAATTTTGATGTTGGCGTAGGCCCTGGTTATTTTTTCAATATTCGTTAAGAAAAAAAGTAGAATGATGAGAGTGAAGAGAAGGATGAGAAAAAACTGGTTTGGCAGCTTTTTCTCTCATTACGACCAACAATTATAAAGCTTTGTGTGAGTATTTAAGGTTTTTTGACATCCTTTCTTCCTTTCTGACTGATCTTCCACAACAACAGCACCAACAACAACGGCCACGGTAACACAACCTGTTTCATTTCCCTATCCAGCTAAACATTAAACGACATATGCACTGCAGGGAAAGAAGATTGATCAGGAAGAAGGTTTAAACGGTTCATTCCATTCGTCAACCATTCCATTCAACTTTATTAATCATAGTTGATTGAATTTTTGTGCAAGGTTTGGGTTCCTCTTCAGATTTCAAGTTCATTCTGCCTTCCGTCTTTTGTTATAAATACAAATCAACGGATTAGCTATTCCTTGAGTTGAACCCCAAAACAAACAAGCAAATACAAATCTGTAGTGTACCTGCCAAAAAGAGAATTTAAAAATTACAGGTAGGAAAAATGAAATCTGGCTGATGAAGTAAAGAAAAAGAAGAATTAGATGGTGACGATTTTTATCACTTTGCAATATGATACAATGATGGATTTTTTTACTTTGGCGTTGCTCCTTCATTGTCAGTCTGTCGTGTGTGGCTAATGTTTTTTACAAGACGAGAAGGATACAAAAAACCGTCTAAACAGGAAAGTTGTTTTTTAAATAAGGATAGAAAAAGACACTTTATGGTTTCATTCATTCTCTTTTTTCACCGTAAAAATTTTTGTCCATAAAATTTTAACAACAAAGCCCAAAGCCTTCTCCGTCCATTTTCATTGAAAAAGCACTTGGTAAGCAGGGAACGCAAAAAAGTATTTTAAACAGCAAAAAATAATTACAACCTTTGTAAATACGTAAATATAAAGGATTAGGAATGGGAGGTATTAAAATTAGAATTGTGTACGTTTTCTTAACCCTGACTGGGTTTCATGAATGGACACATGGAAATGACTTTCTTCAGGGAAAAATGCTTTTTGAATGAAAAAAACAACAATGAAGGACTACTGCACGGGCAATAACAATAATGAAAGGAAATTATGTTTTTGTAGCCAGCTATCTACCACAAGTACCCAGAAAATTGACTACATAATAATGATAATAATGAGTGAGAGGGAGAGCCATTTACATTTTTTATATTTGTATTGGTCATGCACTGTGCTCAGAATAAAAATTTTAAATGTTTTCCACGCAAAAAAAAGCCCCTTTGATTTTCTTCCCTGGACATTTCGAATGGCGACACCAACAATGCAGTGCTCTCACAATGGATCATAAAAATTCATCCCAATTTACTTGTCTCGCTTTTCCCTTCTTCTTGTTGAATTCTTTTTTAGATTTTTATTACGGGGAGTGAATCTCTTTCTTAAAACTGCCCATTATTTGTAATTGTAGTCAAGTCTCCTGTCCAACCTCCCTTGTCCCTCCTTCCGTCCTATGCTGGAGTGAGTGAGCTCCCTTGTCTCTCTGTGTGTGTGATCTTAATTATGGATATTTTTTGTCAACTTTTTTCTCTCATGATTCTCGATTGACGTCCAGTGATGGGATTGACACGAGTGGTGCATTGCACAAATACATAATTCTCCACTTTTTGGGTTTTAAGTTGGCAACTTTACAAAAATAGCCCTATTCTCTGGCTTTAGAGGTTCTGCTATGCAATTATTGGCAACCGATGACGACAATCATCGTGATCACCCTTCGGCAATCACACAAGTGAAAGAAATTATAATGGAACATATCATTATTTCAGATTTTTACTAGTTTTAAATAAAAGAATAATGAATTTAGGTCGACCCCGTTGCCTCACTCCCACTGGGAACTTGAACAATTAAAAAGATTTTTTCTTGCTATTGCAAAGTAATAATATATTTGATATAAAAGGGAAAACTGAAGTGTTGAGAATCCTTTAATTTCATCCCTGTGAAAACAAAATTGAAAGAACTGTGGCGATTGCTCTATTCCCATAAAGTATGTAAGACCAGTACGCAACTATATGATTATTTTATGTCCATTTCTATTGCACTTTGTCGAGAAAACAATGAAGAATTGTTTCCTTTCGAATTTTTTAAATGGCAACGATATTTTTCGTGTTATTTTAGGACGAAGTGAAGAAGGCAAGGGTTTTTTAGCAGTGGATAGTGAAGGGTTAGTCCAGTCAGTGGATTCTGACATGAGATGATGTGAAAAGAACCTTCTTTACATTTGGGAGATGAGAATAAAAAATATATGTGCGTAGTCATTAATGACTCCTTCTGTTCCTTCACTTATCATTATATTAAGTATTATTTTCTATTTATTTGTGTACCTTTCCCTACATTTCTAAAAAGAGAGTATATAAATAGAATGAGTTGAGTATTTTCCTTGCTTTTTTGCTGATGTTGCTTTTTTAACTGTTTAGAAATGTCCAGCGGTTTTCCCTTGACTCTTCCTTCTCATCTTTCCGAATTTCTCTCTGTTCTTTCCTTTAATAATTGTTTGCTACATGCAATGTTAATGATTTTCCAAAGTGTTTCAAAAGCAGGGTTGACGCTGAGCTAACTAAGCGGGTGATCTTACAACAGCTAAAAAGTTAGTAATAAGGGGAGAGTTAAAAAACAGTGATCCATATGGCTAGATAAAAAAATACTGGAAAAGGAGTGAAGAACAGAAGCATCTGACCACATTTCAGGAGGCCCTTAAAATAAAATAAAAATAATAATGGAAGAAGAATAAAGAATGTAAAGATGAGTGTAGTTGGTGATCATCGAGTAGATGAAGGAAGGGGGTGAAAAATCCTTTCTGACTGTCAATAATAAGAGGTTCATCAATAAGAGTTTATTTTTGGGTAGAGAAATTCAAAATTGATGTTGGATGGTCAAGAGTTAAGTCATTTTTTGAGGAAAGGATTATTACGAAATTGGTAATTGGCCGTGGGACGATTGAAAATGGAGGGAGAGATGGAGACAGAACAACGTTTTTTAAAAATCCATGGGAAAATTTGAAACGGGGCCATATGGTTGTAAAAAACACATTTCATGCCAAAAAGGAAGGTCAGTTTAAGTAAGCGAAGGGAAGAAAAACTTAAAAAACGGATGAGTGAAGAGCAAGCTTTAATATAGGCAATCATAAGAGCAAATCGTAAGGAAGAAGCGTTTCTTGGATTTTTTTTGAAAAAGGGATGAGATTTATTAAAAATAAATATGAACTGATTTTCAAAAACTTTTCGTGCTTAAAGAAACAAGTAAAAATGATTTCTTCTGTGGTCCAAGAAATAAGCTGTTAACAAATGCCACATTTTTATTTCTTTATTTCTTCTTACAAGAAAAGGATTTAGAAAATGGGAAGTAAGTGCATGTCATCATGGAAATATAGCGTGTGAGCAGAATACATAACTCTTTCTTACTTTCCATTTCAATCATCCCTTTTTGATTGTCTAGGTCAATTTTTTAAAAAGTCAACTTTTTATTTCTTTACTCTCGACAAACAAAAGCTGACCGAAAAATATTTGAATGGCATGGAAATCTATTAAAAAAGAGGACTTTGTGCTGATAAAACAGCTTCATATTTGTTCATTTGTTGACTTTAAAAAGTCCAAAATTTTATGACCAGTTTCGTTTTTCATTTCCCTTTTTTCAATCTGTCTCTAGCAAACCCTGTCCACCTTGACAATGAAAAATCCGAGAATGTAAACACTTTCGTTTGTTTGTGTCTCTTATTGCGCAAGATAAGAAAGATTGGGGCTGGGCATGGCATGTCCATTCTTTCTGGACGAACCAAACCAAAAAAAGAACCACACCACCACCACTACTGCCACAATAATAATTATATTGGCCTTGGCAAAGGGTTCTATCATAAAACCTGTCCGACAACATTCCCTGAAGAAAATAAGTTTTTTTAAACAAGAAACTCTTTCATCGTCAGCCGTCCGTCCACACACTCACTCACGCACAATAACTTCACAACAGCAGAACATCCTCGTCCTTTCCATTTCATTTCCACAGAGTAATGAAAAAAGATAATGATTATAATGCCAACGGCGATCGGGGTAATTGAGGAAGAAGAAGAGGACCATGTTGATGATGATGCTGATTGTCAAGAAACATTTTCTTCGCTATCTTTAAATGAAAGGGAAAATGAAGGTCAGTCAGTCAACGAAGGGATTATCTCTTGCGTAATAAAAGAAGACTCGACTGCTGGCCACTGTATTGAGAAAGAAGTGAAAGATAAAAGAGTTAAAAAGCATACAAAGTTTTCTTTTTAAAAGAATTTAATAGTGAAGTTGTCGAGTGGTCCGTCATCTTAAATATTACTAACTCAGTTTGAGTAATAATAATGATAGGTAAAAGTAATAAGCAAGTAAGCAATGGAGAGGGAAAGAGAAGAGTTGGATTTTTAACGCAACATGAAAGACAGGATCCACGGTCAGCTATTAAAAATTGAATGCGTGCATTTTTATTTTTAAACTTGAATCCTTTTTTCTTCTGCACTTCTTCTTTCGTTTTTTCTGCTTAAATGGGATTCAACTTTTTTACAATGTTGATCATGTTGATGGACTTGGACTTTTTTCAAGTTCAAGTTGAGTTTTTAGAAATATTTTTTGCTTTGTCAGGTCAGACGGACCTTCATTTCATTATCCATTCGCTTCCACCAACTCAGACAACAACTGAAGGATTAGGGTGGATCGTGGTCCAGCTGGTTTGCTGGTTTTTTCTACTCCTCACGACGATAATCATGATATAAAAAGTCTTTTTAAAAGTAGCAAAGAGGAAACACAACTCTTCATATGTGTTCCTATATTTGTAACGTAAAAAGTTTTCAATAAATAGTCTATTCGCCTTTAAGATACGTTTCCTTTTTTGTAATATTTTGCGTCCCTGTATATGATCATTGCATCGGTATTTGAAAGCTAATAAAAAACTAATACAAAGTCTCCTTTGATGGTTTTTATTTGAAGAAATACAAGGTTCAAATATATGAGCGGACTTCATACTCACTTTATTTCATCATCATAATGAAAAGGAGAACATGTGCTCAGTGCTCACTCTTGTTGAGGCTGCTGCTAAATAGTAAAATTTTTAATGGCTTGATTGAATTTCCCTTCCTATTATTTTCCCTCTTCTTCATTTAGATTTTCTAAAAAAGAAACAGACGCACACAAATCAAGAGCAGAAGAGAGTTTTTTCTCCTATTTTTTAAGTAAAAAATATTTTGTTACGCTCTAGAAAAAAATTATTGAAACTTAAACGGTTCATGTCGATCCATTTTTTGTATCCTTTTTCAATCTCAAGGCTGACCAAAGTGAAGCTTACAAAATGCGAAATAAGAATAAAAGGGAGTATTTTTAAGATTTTTTGTTGAAGAAGAACCTAATCTATCCTTAAATACTTTGAAGATATGTATACTTTTTTATAAAAGAAATCTGAACGGACGGTCGGACGAAAGGAATAGAATCACAAAGATACAAAATATCATATTATTTGAAGAGATGACGATAGCAATGAAAATGATAAGAATTTTTTGTGATTTCTTTAGATTATTATAACCCACACGTTATACATTATTTATAGATGGAAGATGTGTTTTGGTCATTTTTTAAGATTAGGTTTTTTAGGTAGAAGGAAAGCAACAAGGTATTAATCAGGATCGGAGTGATATTTTTCCTTTTCCTATAATTTTTTATGCTCTATATAAAAAATAAGGAAAACAGAGGTTTTACAGTTTAGGTGGATTGAGATTTGGAATAATAGCTCCGTAGCTTTGTAAAGGGACATTCCTCATGGGTTGTGCTGATGCATTTATTTGTCACGGCTTGGATTGTGTGAATTGAGCTGGGACGATGGCTGTTATTATGCTTTAGAGAGATTTGTTCTTTGCTCTTATAATTTGCTCTAGAAAATAAAAGAGAAGGTTGTCCGTCCTCTTGGCAATTCCAATTCTACATTTCATTGAATTCTCCGGACAGGATGGGATGAACAAGGTACAGAGAAATGGGACAGTTAAACGGATAACGAGGATTAAAAATAATATAATGCTTTTACGTCCAAGTGTGTGATTACACAGAAAAAAATTGCTTTATTTTCATGGGGAGATGGTTTAGAAGGAACATAACTTGATTGACAAAATGACACACCTCTCAAATGTGCACATGGAAAGAAGGTACATTCTATTTTAAGATATCTCTTCCGGAGTTAAAAAATAGAAAACAACGGTCATTAAATTACTTTGCTAATCTCAAACGCCTTCATTTCCAGCATTGGGATATATGCTTGGGGCTAATTGAGAAGTGATTTAGACTGGACTTCATAAAAATTAATGAGCTTTGTGCATTATCCTTATGAGAGTTTTTAATCCAGAGTTTATTACTATGTCAAGGTCATGCACAGAAACATGCACTTCTACAAGTAAAGCACTGCAAATGCCACCCACAACTTTACAAAAATATTTGTTCCATCTTTTGCTTTTCTTTTGAAAAGAAGATGAAAAAGAACGACCCTGGCAGTGAATTGAATACGAAATTAAAAGACGTTGCACTTGTTCTTCTCTTTCTTTTTCTCTCTCATTCAAACATAAATATAAAATAAGAATACCAACAAGAGAGAAACTAATCACATGAAATTGCTCTTTCTGCCTATGACTGTTGACGTTGTTGTTGACTTAACATTTTTTATGTGCTATTTTGCCTCTGCCTTAAAAAATTCTCTTCCCATTTCCTATTCAGCTGATTCCCTATATTTGCTCAATTTTTACATTGAAAAATGTTACAACTTCAGTCAACACTCAGAAATAGTAGAGCTTAAGCTATATTCCACATAAAATATCCTGTCAAATTTCGTTCTCAAATAAAATAAACGCCTTGGCTGAAATGTGGAAATATGAGAGAAGAAAATAATGAAAATATGTGTGAAAACGTGAAAGTTTCGTAATTCCATGGATATGATTCAGGAAATACTTTAATGCACTCTGTCCTCTCTCCTTCTCTCATTCATATTCTCTCCGCTGCAATGAATTCCTACTTGAATTAGTGTCCATTCTATTTCATAAGTATTTATAATTTCCCATCTTTAAGTTCCATACTTGTCATTTATAAGTTACACAGTACGTTTTGGCAAATAAAACAATAAGAATTCAACTAAAGTGACCCACTCTGTTTTAGTAAAGTACAGTTTAGACTATGCAACCCAGTTGAAAACTATTATTTTCTTGGCAAAATATCTCTTGTCCGACTGACTCTCTATTTGAGACAATGTAACTTTTAAAACATTTCACCTTTTCCAATCCCCTACTTCTTCTTGAAGTGGTCTAAATCAAGTCTGGTTTTTGAGATGCCAGTGCAACTATATGGAGGAGAGGAATAAGGAGAAAACTTTGAATTTGGAAGGAAGAATGATATTTTTAGATCATTCATGCAGCAGTCCATTAGTCACCGCCATGAAATGTATCTTACCGTCCTCTCCGTTTCACTTCTTTACTTGAAAATAGAAACGAGAGTATCACCATACGAAAAGTATCATTTCATTGCGTTTTGGACTTTTGCTCCCGCTACATTTCACAAGAAAAACTAAATACGTAATCGTAGAAAGAGCAGCATCATCATCACATTAGTAAAAAAGAATTTTTATCCCAAGAAGACGAGATTGGATTGAAATCGCTATGCAGTAGTGGATGCTGGTGTTTTGCACGATATTCTCCTTCTTTTTCACTCTATCCACTTGACTTTTTCTTTCTCAAGTTCTCCTCATCATTATTACCAATGATGATGATAATGATTACGATGATGACTCTATGACGGAGAGGCCAAATGTCCATTAGTACTTGATATTAAGTACCTAAATTCGTACTTAAATGCCTTCTCTCTACGACTCCATCGGTTCTTCATACTTTTCACGTATAGCGAGCAAGAATGAGGCGAGTATAAAAAAGAGCAAAGTAAAGGTTTTAAAAAATATTTTGGCATAGTTCCCATGGCTCCATCATCATCGTTGTCATTTTGTGAAAAATGTTTTCAAGCTTGTATTGCTATTGCCATCATTATCCCGGCTACTACTCTAGCATCTACTGTTTCTTCTACTTTTCTATACAAAGTTTAGAGCAGGAGGATGGAGACAAGAAGAGGAAAAATTATATCTACCTCCTGCTTTTAATATAGGAAAATATAGAGGTTGTCGTATAATTTAAAGTCACACAGCTTTAGTTTCTGAAACTATAGATATATGGAATCGGTAAGATAATAATGTGCAGTGGTGGTGGCGATTCTGATGGTGGCAGTGGCAATGGTGGAGAAGAAGAAATGGTGGAGAACATATGATGATGAGGATGACTTAACACTATCCAACATCTCGGGCTATAATTTTCCTGGTATTCTCTCTCTCTCTCATTCTTTCACTCTGCATTTATCGGGGCACATAAATATCTAGATTAAACTGCATATTGTTTTGAGCTTGGGTGGAAAATATGGATTCTCCTTGTTCCATCGCTATCGCAGTCTCTTTCTTGGATACTTTAAGATCTCCTCACAAGCTTTAAACTGTACGGTCATTTCCTTGAAAATTGATATTTATGTCGTTTGAGATAATTTCCCTCGTGAAAAGTCTTTCTTCTTGCAAAGAGAAAGGACAAGAAGTCAGAGCAGTTAATAGGAAAGCACTTTCCTAAAGTAAGAAAAGGAATCAGCACGTGATAATTGGAATTTTGATGATGGGCATTCAGTTAGAGATGAAATTGGTGTCGGATTAGCATTTTCCAAACGTTTTTTTTACTAATTGTAAGCTGTGATGGAAATTTTATAAATCTTCTCATTTGCGATGCAGCGATACTTTTACAAATATTTTTTCAGGTAGGAAAGTCTAGCAAACTATTTTCATACCTTTTACGTGTTTGCTGGTCACAAATATGATTTTCTTGGCATGACTTGACTGACATTTTCTGTCTCTCTTCCGAACGCCAACACTGACAGTCTTCCAAAACTTATTTGGAAAAAGGATGTCGTGTGTCTGATACTCCCGCTGATACTGTTTCTTATGACTTGTTGTTTTGCAAACGTTGTGTTGTTTAGATTCAAACATACACCAATGCCAATATTTACACAATGTATGCATCTGCATTCAAATTTGTTTTTTCTCTATTTCTTATCTGATCTTTAGCAAGTAATACGTAATCTTTTAGCCACTCATATAAGTCCTAAAGTTGCAATGCCACTTTCAAAAGCGTCCAAAACGAGAAGGCAGAAGAAAAAAATGAACTAGGCAGGACACACAGAGAGAGACTCTTTTCCGTTTTTCTCTTTCTCAGTTCTAAATTTAGAGATTCCCTAATTCTTCCTTCCTTCGTTCATTTCGAAAACATTTTGTATTTGTACATCCCTCTGAATTTCTACATCTTCAAGTTTATTTTTCTCTTGCTTTTTTATTCCTTGGTCCGTCTCGTCCGATTCTTCCGGACCGTCCGTCTCCATTCCTTGCTTGGAAGGAAAAAGATAAGACGAAGGAGGAAAGGAAGGTGAATTTTATTCCTCACAGCAACATAGTCAGAGACAACTTTGTTTGTCTCCCATGTGGAGACGACGACAAAAATGTTGCAAGCAAGGAAATAGAATAGAGGGGAGGGAGGGAGAATAGGCAAGGGAGTAGGAGTAGATGGCCAGGACATAGAGGGAATGTTGCAAAAACACATTTTATTTATTCTACACTTTTAACTTCTACTGATAAAGAACTTTTTAAACTCTGTATTGTAACGTAATTATCATACAATTCAGTTTGTTTCAGAACGTACTGAAATATATTACGTAACAGTGTAATACTATTTTTCGTTTTTTATTAAATTGATGAGTTTTTTAGACAGTCATTAAGTTTAGTTGTTTTTACTACACAGCTGTTTAAATTATTTACTTATGTTTTCTTTCCCTCTCTTAAAAAATGGGATGATCTTCTCATAAAAAGTTCCAACAAAGTTTCATTTTGACAACTGGCGAGTCACTAGAAGATTTTTTAACAATATTTTTACGAGGGAAAGTAGGTGGAGTGAAGAAATTCAAGCCTAGTAAAAAGTAAATAAAGTTTTTGAGCTTAATTTTTATCCTTTTTCGAGGAAAATGTTATCTGCAGAAACAAATCTAAATACTTGAGGCTTGCGTAACAAGAATTAAAGTAAAGGAGTAGATAGCCATGCTTTGGAATAATACAATTCAATTAAAACCTGAAAACCTTCATAAGTCGTACTTGTTGAAAATAGCTGTTACAAAAGGATGGTAACAGAGAAGACAAAGAGACAAGGAACATGATGAAGCTTTTAAAATTAAGGTTGAAAAAATGCATTTTTAACGAACAAGAAACTGCATTTCCTCAAAATGACATTCAAATTCACGAGTTTACAAATTTACAAAGAACAAACCAATTTTAATTCTTTTCGTATTCCCTGTTTCTTTAAAATAAAAGAGATTTTTAATCTGTTGTTTTTCAAAGACACGGCTTTATACACTTTTTACCCGGCTAATTTTTCTAAAAAATTCATGCATTATACAAAAGAGTAAGCAAATGCATTTTCTTCTCTTTGTAGGAAAAAAATCTCCCGTGTCGGTTTCCATTTCAATGTCCAAAAATACTTTCTAACTGGTTTTTTTCTGTGTCTACGTGAGATGGTTTTTTTTGGTAGAGATCATATCACAAGGAAAATGAAATGGTCCTTCTATTTCGTATGGTTTGCATAGAATGAAATATATTCTTCATTGCTTTTGTTTACTTCCTTCTTTACCACTTGTATTCCGTCATTAATGATCATGTAAAGTGTAAACAAGCACCATTGTGCAAAATTCAGTCGTTTCTTCAAGATTTATAAATACAAAAGCCTTTGTAAATAATCCACTGAAGTTAATGATGATGATGATGAACAAGAAGGAAACGATTTTGCATTGTGTGATGTTCAAAAAAGACGTTGAAAACTACCAATTTTTAACTCGCTGACTTGTTTGGTTTCCATTTACTCTCTTTTAACCTTGTGTCCTTTTCTTTTTGTTGAACATGTAAGCTTTCCCATTTTACCACAATCATATTTGTCACCTTCCTGACTTAACTTAAACTTAAGTGGGTTGAAAGAAATAGAGAGAAAAAAGGGTCTGAGGTCAAAATGTGACCTCTTCCGGTACATGTGACCATCATACTTGTACATCGTCACTCCTCTGTAACGAAAATGTACAGTATGAATCATCATGATCAAGAAAAAGACAGCTTTTCAACGACGCTCTTCCTATTACTAGAGTCTGGTAAAAGTCATCTGTCGTGACTTTGTCATGGTCCAGTGGTCAGTTGAGTGTTTTTTATCCTTTTCTGTTATATTCACCACGACCGACGAAGGGAAGAAAGAAACCAACGGGGAAAGAGCGAGAGACGGGAAGTCATCAAGTAATTGCTATTTTCTTTTTTTTAAAAATAAAAAAGGGAGAGAAAGAAAGAAGAAGGTTATTACTTTGTGTGATCATCATCGCATAAAAAAGGGTTTGGTTTGACTCAAATGAGGAACGGATATGTGTTATCATCGTCGTCTGCTTCTTCATCTTTTTTTTAGATTATTCATATTCGCTTTTATGCAAAAGTCGGTAGTCAACCATAGCCAATGGATATAATGCTTAGTCGGATATTTAAATTCATTCTTGTTTTCATTTTGAGTGATTCTTTTGAGAAAAGGGGTAGCAGGTGCTGCTGAAATTGTTGGTGTGTGCCTATTTTCTTTTTAAAAGTCAAAAAGACAACACAATAACCATCTCTGAATGTTTTCTATTTAAAAAAAGAAGGAAATGAAATATTTTAGTAACATTTTGCATTATGTAATGACAAGATACTATCAGTACATGGTGGGCCTTTTTTGATAGATGTTTTGTCTCTGTTCCCGTTTGCCGTTGCCACCACCCACCCTTCTCCATTCTTGAGAAAAGGAAAAAGATGACGTTCTTATTCTCATTCTTGGAAGGAAAAATGAATAAAAATAGTGCAAAGAGGAATAGTAATTTGAAGAGGTATTGGTACGGTGGGGAGAAAATTATTGCGTAATGTGTGCCAGTTAAAAAAAGCCATATGAATTAAATTAGATTATAATGGAATCAACCAAGTCATGATCATAATGACGATCATGATCGTTTTCATATTCAGCAACGTGAGAGAAAGATAATGACCGGGACTGAAAAATTAAAATCCACTCACTGAAAGTGTCCAGCCCAATTCCCTGTCCGCCTATTTTTATAATATGATGGGATAACAATAGCTTAAGAAAAGCCAACAAAAAAGAGAGAAGAGAAAGGAAATGACCATAAACATCGTAAAAATAAGACTTAGGCTAGCATTTGAGCAACGATCCGTAGAAAATCAATTTGCGCTGTTGACTAAAAAGCAACATAATGGGGCTTTCTCAAGGAAGAGGCTTTATGTAAAATAACAGACAGCCCCAATTTTCTCTTTTTCCATAAAAGAAATCAATTAAGAAAATGATTTTACAGCCGTTATATGCAAAAATCTCTCTTGTGTCCAGCTGGGACGTAAATTCTTACGCCATTTTATCTTATCACAATCATCACCATGGGGAACTAAAGTAATCGTTTGTGATCATTATTATTTAAACAATATATATTGTGACTTACCATCATTATACTTACACTCGTTTTTTATCTACAGGGTCAATAAAATTCTTTTATTAATAGATTATGCTAATGATGGCTATACAATGATGAAAGTTGACCATTTCGTTTTGCAGTTCCTCCCATGAAAATAAAAATTAGTGAAACACACCCAACAATAGCTCAACTTTCTCAGTGCCATATGTGAGCACCTACTGTGGGCTCTCTACTATTTGAATAAACTGCTATTCAAATGAATTTAGAGTAAATAGAGTGATAAGATCATATTCACATCCTTTTAAATGGTAACACTCTCAATTGACATGGCTTGAGCTTCTTCAGCTATCCATTCAGCAATTCTTCAATTTTTCTTCTACCCACTTGTTTGTTCAAAGTTGACAAGTTACAATTGAGAGACAAATGAGGGCAGTTGTAGTTTGTATTGTGACTGTTTTTATTGACGTTGCCTCATTAATTATAAAGATTTCGCGGAAATAGGATATCGTTTTAAAATTTACTATAAGGAATTCCAGTAGTAATGCTTCGCCTAAATAATTAATGTGATGATTTGGTAAATATTTGTTTTATGGACTAAAGTCATTTGTTTTGGTCATTGGCCATGCATTTAAAAGATTGATGGCTCCATCTTATTATTAACCCGTTACGTCCGTCCATCTGCTCTGTTCACTTGGTTGTTGTGCTACATTTGCTCTCGAATTGGAATTCAGTTACGTTAAGAAACTCCAAGAAGGGTTTATTTCTTATTTAAAGCAAAAATATTGTATTTTAGTATGGATATAATAATGTTAGCATATATTGGAAGAAAGACAACGCCTATCCCCTAAAGGGCAAGTCACGAAATCAAACAAAGTTTCCGAATTAAAATCGTGCCAAAGAAAAAGATACGCACGTTCTTCTTGTTCCTCGTCTTAATCCTTCATTCTCTCTTTCAAATGTCAAGAATAAAAATGAGACAATCAGAAAAATTAAATGATCTTGACTCTCTCTTATTCATATTCAGTTATTCGCTTCTCATTATTATCATTATCGTCATTTCCTATTAAGATCTTCAATCAGTTGACCACAAAAACGGCAGAGAAGGAAATCCCGTACGTTTTGTTTTGTGAACAATGCACAAATGCAAAAAATCATTCTTGTAATTCTACAGAAATGTCGACGAATTCGGCTTCTCTTGAACAAAAATAATACATTTAAGCTATAAATGTAATTGTAAGGAATAATAAGCATTATTATCGGAATCTTTAAAATGCCAGTTTGGATTTTGATTAGCACAGAGCATAAATAGACAAATGCAGAGAGACAGATATATTTAAAGAAAGAAAAGAAATGATGCCATCATACTATATCAACCTCATCCTCCTCTCCTCATTCATTCTTGCTAATCACGATGATGATGAGATTGGATTTTACTGATAAGCCAGAGAGATCTGCAGTTGATGAGCAAAGAGCAATGAAGAGAAATGATGAGCAACGGAAATGTATAGAGATTTATTTTTTCTTGCTGAAAGACAGAGATATGATGATGATAGGTATAATGAATTTAATAGGACATTGGCAACATTATCATCAATAACAACAGCAGCAGAAGCATTCGTTGCTTTTTTATTTCTTTTGTATGGTTTTAAAAAATCATGTCCAGCTGTCCATCCACTCCGTTCACTGAGTCATTCTTGTTGAACGTTCTAAATAGCACTAAAAAGAAGAAAGGCATGACCGACACAGCACGAACTAATTGGGGAAAGCCAGAAAAGACTGAGAGATGTGTAAAGAATCTCGTTTTATTGTCTTCGTCAACAGCATATCATCATCTTCATTATAACCATCGTGAAGAATTATCAAGAATAAAAATATGTTCTTGTCTTGAGCTTGTCTCGTGTCAGGTCATCTGTATTATCCTTTTCATCACAGTTCGTATTCTAACAAGAAAGTAGTTAGTTATGCGTACATACGTAAACTTATTAAAGAGGTTAATTTTTGTTTTATTGCACATTGTACAAAATCCATTTTGACCACATCGGCAAGCAATTTCTTTCGGTTTCGGTTGCATTTCTTTTGTGAATCCCAATCCATTACCGCTCATGAGTACATTTTAAAAGTATTTAGTGGTTTGATAATAGAAATATAACTATGCAGCTCTTAACTGCCGGTAGTGACTTTCAGCAATCCTTTCCTTTCTTTTATTTTAAAAATCAATTAGAATTGCGTACCCACTTTCTTATGAGCTGCTCGCTCCCTTCTCCATTACCTTTTATGGTTCCCTCCTTATTATAAGTTAATAAGTAATAAAAATATTGAAAATTAAATAGATCTTTACGAAAAGCGGAGGACAAGATGGGAGACCGAAAATAATTGTAGGTGTTGGGTTATTGTTCTTCCCTATTTTTTAAAGAGTTTGTAGCATAAGCAAGGTTTTCTATTCTGCGGCCGCCATACTACCACTGCCAAAAAAAATTCCCATAAAAATAATAATAATTCCTTTGTAAAGATAAAATAATGGTGGTGATGATGTCGATGGATTTCTTGGATACTCACGTTGCTCATCTATAACTTCCTTTTCTTTTTCCAACACAATACATCAAACAAAACTGATCTTCCATCCAACTTCTATTATATAATGAGTGTAAATGGTAAAGAGTGAGTAAGGAATTAGAAAAAAGGAGTAACAGCAACGGCAAAAGAAGATAAAAGTAATAAAATAAATGTCAGGGTTGATTCCTAAAAGTATTAAGAAGAATGTGGAAGAAAGAAAAGAAGGGGACTAATTACAGCTTCTTCATCGTGATGGTCCATCTAGAACATCCGTTCGGCCTCTCACTCTATTTATTCTTTAAAAATAGCCAACAACAAACAAACATGGGAAAGTATAAAAACGAGGCAAGTTAGACAAGCATAAGAATAGAGAATTGTAATGCCAACTAACCATCTTCATAAAATGCATGCTTTTAATTTTTCATGTGAGTTAGACCAAGCCAAAGATCCTTCGTATTTTTTCATTCTTGTAATTACACAAGTGTAAATAGAACAAGATAGAAAAAGTCTGTGAATGGGAATGCATAAGTGTGGGGTCGAATCACTTCCTCTTATGATAATCAATCACCCTCGATGCTCAATTATGATCCAACTCCACTAATGT
>JAHZNK010001826.1:0-12772 GCA_027744615.1 Lepidocyrtus cf. nigrosetosus NNG-2020
AGTATGCAATAAAAACTCGCTTAAATTATTGCAGTATTGTAGCCATCAGCCACATCGCCATTAGCTACGACAAATTAAACCCGTGCTACGATGCTATCTTTCTAGGCAAAGCTTGTCTGGCAAACACCTGCTTTTCTAAACGAGAATTTTACTTGCTTGAAACTTCAGTTTTTTAAGCCCATGTCGAATTATGTGATTATTTCTCGCGTAATTAATCATACAATCTAATAGCAGCGCAAAAGCAGTTATAATTAGGTTGATTAGAAGTAATTACTTCAAACTTTCTTGAAAAATTGATTTTAACTAAATTGACTTTTTACATAACAATTTTATAATGCTTGCAAACTTCATTTATTTAAAATTAGGATCACCCTGTGCATCATTTAAAATTTCTCGTTTTGCCCCAATGGCTGCCAAAGAAGTTTACTATTTTCTCACCGCTTTGTCTTGGAGATAGTTTAGTTTGCCATAGATAGGTAGAATATGCTTCTAATTGTTAAAATATAAATGAAATATTGGAATTTTAAGAGTTTTCAGCTCTAGTGCACACAAGATTATCCTCTTCCTTCAATTAAATATTAATGTTTGTTATGTTGTAATATCTCACAAAATAGTTGAAGTCTACTAAATTGCTTTTATTTAAATTGTATACCTTAATTAAAGACAATTAACTGAGAAATTAATAGGGTTCACTGTTATTTTTAGCCATTGCTACTGTACAGATGAAGCGCGCATTACTTGTAGTAATATTTCATGGCTCACTGTGAATATTGATTTTGTTTTCACGGAGTTATCAGAAAAAATCCTTTCATTATCTTAATAAGTTAATAATGATGAATTTATTGCAATTCCAGCGAAGGAATTCATAATGAGGAATGCAAGCCGAGATTATACTGGAATTATGCAATATTTCAGGAATAGTTCAGCGACTGTCTCCCCTTTTAAATTAAAAGGTTTTAAAACTGAGAAAATCATCAACCCAAAATCCTCAAGTTGCATTTCTTTAAATCAGATTTTGAATTTATTATGCTACGTAAAAATAAACTATTCCTGCGGAGAGAAATAGAAGGAAATCAATGGTGCAAAAATTGAAAGATCTCGCCAAACCTTTTTTATTGTAAATACTGATAAAACGGTTAATGCACATCAAAAATACGTAGAATTTTAGTCATTGGCTACGCAACAGATCGGCAGAAAATGTACACAAAACGCTTCAGTTTTTTTCATTGTTTTGCAATAAATGTAAGCAAAAGTAATTATAGTTAGTGTTAATTCATTCCTTTCCTTGTTACCATTTAAATAGGTACTTTGATTATCTCTTGCAAATTAGCACGTTTGAACAAAATCTTGTCAAGAAAAAAGGTGGTTTGCTTATGTTACCGATTAAAAGCGAAGATTTTGTTAACTCTGGATCACTAGCTTATGATCTGAAGTTCAAGGTTATCATAAAATCAATGCACTTTACATATGGTTTTGCTAAAAATGAAAACATTAGTTTTTTATTTATTTACTTCCTCAATGGAATTTGAAAGGCTTATTTCGATGCTTTTGGTTTCAACTTGTCTCATTTCAAGTGACCTTGTGCTTGGCCAGCCCGAGTTTGAAAAAAATGCTGGATTGTGTGATGATAAGGATCATTATGACAAAGATTAATGATGGTTTAATCCGCAGTTATTATCGCAGCTGCAAGTCGTAAAGTTTTATTTTCAAGTTTGCAGATTGCAATAAAAAGAAGGCAATGCAGTAAATGTTGTAATTGTAACTAGGTTAGTGAGAGTAACAAAAAAGTCGCTGACTTTTTGTGCTTTCATTTTAAAAAACAAACTTTGCCCTTGACAATGAGCAAATTGGCATGCTGCACCAATGTGCCTAAATTATATGTAAATTTAAACATTCTTTTTGTCTGCTTATTGGTTCTGCACCGTATCAACAAAAATGAACTAAAATCCTTTTTATAACTCTCGATAAATATTAAAATTTATTTGTTTTTGAAGTTTTGAAGTCAGATTGTTTTTAAAAGTTGAATCAAATCTTTTTGAAGGAACTATTCCTGCTAATTCTATTAAAATTGCCAATTTACAAACCAGTTTAATTCTACATGATTTTATGGAGAAGCCGATTTAATAGAATGGTATTTAAGCAAAGTAAGTAACGAAGGAAAGCCGTTTTAAATTCTCCAGCTTTGTACCCTTTGCCCTGGATTTTCAAAAATTTACACATGGCGTGTGATGAGCTTGTAAAATATGCATTGAAAGGTGTAATTTTCAAATTTTTTTGCTTTCTCCATTCACTAGCACTGAAAAATATTTACTTTATTGGCGCAATGGTAAATGGCTTAAATAATATCAAACCGAAGCGAACGAACCAACTTATTTGATCATCTGTAATATTTTAACTGTAATGAGACAACTTTATTTAGATAAAGTTAAGCAAATAATTTGAAACCGATTAAAATCTATATGTGGAGTGTTGAGTTTGACCTTAAAATATTTTGGTTTGATAAGATTCGTATTCATATAAAAAAGTTTTAACAGCGTTTAATTGTATAACTGAATAAATTGAATGACGAATAGGTTAATATTTGAACTACTTCAAGTAAAGCATGATCCATATACTCAGTTTTAATTAAACTTGTTGCAGCCTTGGATGCGTTGTAAAAATTCGTCATATTTTTGAAAATTAAATATGCAAAAATGGTTGTAATTCCTTCTGTTAATATGGTCTATGTTGCTTCAATTGTTTCAATTAGTCATTTAAGCCTGCATATTAAAATTAAACTACTGACTTATTTTTGCCACGAATTGTACTTGTACTTATGGGGTATTAGTAAAGCAATTCCGTCGTAACTTGCATGACCTTGATGTTATTGCAAAAATAATGTTAAATTAATTAATTAGTTAAACACCGGACAAAAACTAAAATTACAAAGCGACACAATTGGTATCGTCACATAATCCCAGAAATAAAAATTAACCAAAACTTGTTTAGAATTTACAAAAAAAAAACATTTCTGAAAGGTAAAAGTGTTTTGCAAGCTGTAAAGCGATTATAACAACCACTTCTTTAACTGCAAATTATTTTTGATAAATAGGTATTTGCAAATAATTATCAAACAAATTATTTATTTACTATTTACAAAGGAGTTTTAGTCCTATTAGACCCTTAAGAACCCTAATCAATTTTATTACGCCAAATTTCTGTTATTTATTGATCAGAATTTGGAAGTTTAACTAATTTCAATTAATGTTTATGTTTTATTTAATTCACTAAACTGAAAACCCCGGAAAATGTTTTTACTACCGCATATGGTATTACTAATTCAAGGATTTCTACATTTCCATTCTATCATAAAACTAATAACATTGAAGTAATTTTTAGGTAAATCCAGTCCTTACGGGTTCATAGCGACATAAAATGAGAGACATTTTTCCCCCGGCAATAAAACTTACTCACATTATTTTAGTATTGCCGTTATTAACGACATCACCAGCCATAAAAAGCTAAAACACACCACCTTTCCAAACTTGAATATTAAGATTTAACGCTCTAGCTTTCATCGTCATATTAAATTACCCATTTATCAGTATATTTAATGTAATAATTATAAAATCATATGCCAGCAAAAAGGAAGTCAAAATAAATGGATTTTTTTGTACATAGAATGCAATTTTATAATGCATGCAAACTTCATTTAGGATCATCCTCTTTACATCCACCATCATTTTGTTTTTATGTTCTTAAACCTTATCTCATTTTGCCCAAATGGCTCCAAATGAAGTTTGCTATATTCTCATCACTTTGCCATTTTATCCTTCCAGTGAAATGCTCAAACTCGTAAACAAGCAGTTCTGAAGGAATGCAAAGTGGGTAAAAAGTTGATAGTTGACGCTACTGAATTAAAACAAGAACATTGAAGAGTGGGATGGAGCATGAACCAAATTTCGCATTTTTAGTGCACGGTCCACAGAATACATTGCAAACTGATTTGTAAGTGCTACAAATGAGAAATTATTTAAACGACTGTTCTCATTTGGAAAATTGCATTGAAGGGAAATGGATATTGTTCACTTTGTTATTTTTAGTCGCCCTTTGGCATCGTAAAGAAAGCACGCATTATAACGAAATTACTCATGGTAATATCACTGTGAATCTTGATTTGGATTCAACGGCGTTATAAGAAAAATAGATTTGATCATCATTGTACCATAATAATGATTGTTTCATTGCAACTCCAGCAAAGCCCGTAATAGGTATTGGGGAATACAAACCGAGATTATGATTACGCAACTTCTCATGAATAGTTCAACAACGGTCTTCATTTTTATCGGATTTTATAACTTACAAAATTATCAACCCAACACCAACACCACTCATGTTTGCATTTCTGTTGAATCAGATTTTTATTTCTTATGCTGCTTATAATAAAGTAAAATATTTCTGCAGAAAGGACTTGAAAAAGAAATCTACCGTACAAAAATTGAAAGATTTTGCTAAACCATTTTAAATTGTTAATTGTGAGACATGTAGAAATGCTAATAAAAAATATTTAAAATGTTGGTTACTGGAAATTCAACAGATTAGCGGAAAATGCAAAATACTTCAAAACCCAGTTATTTTTGCTACTCCAAAAATAATTTTGTGCAAGTATAAAATAATTATTTTAGTTGTATTAAGCGATTAGGATTCGCTGTGACTACTTTTTCAAAGTAAAGTATTGTTTATTTCTGCCGTTCCAGTTTACTTTTTAATAAAAATCCCGCACCGTATAGTAAAATATATTTTAATACGCCGTTTTGAAACCCCTTTAAACACATCGTAATAAAATGAGACGTAGCAATTGTATTGATTTTATTGCAAGTATGCACTTTCAGCAACATCAACAATCTACATTGCTTGCCATTAGTCAATTTATAAACTTGAGCAAGTCAAATTTCCATCATGCAAAAAATAAAATTTTACCCTCCAGAAGCCAACCAAAGGGTGGTGTGTCAATGAAATACATCAGCAGAGCAGCAAGTCCTGCCCTGAAAAATTAACTGAACATTCAAATGACGCATTTGGGTTTATGTTGCATCTTTAATACGTTTTCTTTAGCCTCTGCTCATCAAAAAGTTTAACTCCACCGTCACTTTCTGCCTTTTTGAAAGTAATTAAAAACAAAAGTACTTACGACGATGTATTGAAAACTGAGTAATGTCTTTTGTAATCCCTTTTATACATAATGTAATTCAAACTGGATAGACGAAGAACAAGTTTAAATTTAACTAACAAAATATCCTGAGTTATTCTTTCGCAGATTTGGCGACAAAAAGTAAACACTGATCTTTGCAGTAAATCCATAAAATGAGTCATTATAAAAGGATTATAGCTTGAACTTTAATCTTTTCTGATGTCAACATGCAACGGATAGAAAACACGGGTCTCTTCTTATTGTAAATTATGCAAAAGCTGTTCTTTTTGAATGAATGAAAATGGTTATGTATTAGCTCTTATAAAATCCGGCGTAAATATCTTTGAAAATTGCATGCATGCCTTTCAAAGGTAAATGCGGGATTTGCTATTTCTCACATTATAATAACTGCTTTTAAATGAATAATTTAGCGTTTAATTTTATATCCCATTCTTAATCAGCGATGCGGCTTAAATGAAAAAATAATTTGCGTTTTTTTTGCTATAAACGGGAAATTGCACCTGTTTTTCCTATTTATTTTTCTATTAACATGTCATTCATTGCTTACAATTACATTTTATAATTACAAACAAGTTAACTTTGTCATTCTTTATGCAAAAAGTATCAAATGAAACATAAAAATGGAGACTGGATAACCCCTGTGCTCTGGCTAGCTACGCACAATGACAAAGTTAATGTAATGACGAAATAAATTCACTTTGCACTAATTATTTTTAAAACTGATACAAAAGAAAAATACAATATTGAATTAGGCTCAAGCATATTCAAGATATTTTAAACGCAGTTTTCTATTCAACTAATCTTGAATAATACAGCAAAGGAAAGTATGTAAGTTTTGACATCTAAGTAAACTTAACTGCCATTTATTATTTGACTTAAAAATAGATTGTTTTTCGAATGTTGTGACATTGTTCTTTGGAGTTTAGAATTTGCGAACTTTATTAGAAAGAAACAGAGAAGATAAATAAGTAGGAAAAGTTCAATTAGATTTTTATTTTGAGAAGTAAAAATTGCACTTTTTTGCTATTTCAATACACAGCAAGTTTACTTTTGTCTCAATTTTCCTCATGAAGTTTAGAATATTAACTTGTTAAATAGACCTTACATACTAACTAAACCAAACCAGGTTTTGTGAAATGTCAAAACAGGTCCAAAATCGTCAGCGTCTTGTACGTCTGGTATTGCCAATCTTATTCTTTTCATTCCCTCCTTTGCAAGTTTACTAACCATCGTGTTCATTAAAATTAAAAATCAATAAAATGAAATGAGTTGCAGGTGATTTGTGAAAGGTGGTTTGTACGTGGTTTTAAAAATGTAGAATTGAAGAGAACAAAGCAATTTATTTGCTCACCTTTAGGTATGTTGGTTAATTTGTTGTTGGACAATTTTTTATCCACGCTTTACAATGAGACCTACCTAATTATATTGCCCATTAACTCTAATTTATAATTCTACCTTGCATTATCTTTTTAGTTAGTTTTGTTGTTCTACAGCAGACTTTTAATATTTAATATGCAACCGCAGATCATTAAACCATTTTATGCATAATTATTTATCGGAAGGGTCACACTAATGTTAAAAACCTAGCGTAGTTTGATTTCGTTTGTCAGGAAGTGAGCTACAAGGGATGAGTGCATCCTTCACTAATAATGGCCAAGCTAATTATTTTGCTATACTGTTTGATTAAATTACAAACTTTCTAATAAAAATTGTCTTGCTGACTTATTCTCCCTAAGAATTGCTGTTTTTATTGGCTAGTAATGAATTTAGTTTAGCATATCCTTTATAACCTTAACCGTTTCTATAAATTAGCAGATTTATTAAACTATTTATCAAGTTTAAACTCCAAACAAAATTATATTTCAATAAAAATCTTCATATAGTCGTTTAATGCATGCTATAAAATTTAAAAGATTTTTTGAAATTAAGTCAATAAAATTTAAAAAGCATTTCTAAAAAAGGAAATGTTTATGAAACTTTTTGAAATTTGAGAAAACTTACATCACCACATAATAGCAGACTAAAATAAGCTTCTGTAAAATTAATCTAATTAGTCTAATTTTTATTTTTTATTTGCAAAAATTACCACCACCGATCTATGATTTTAGATCTGTTCAATAGTTTTATTAGCAATATTGTGGTAATATTTCAATCAAATAGGTTAAAATGGTTTTGTTATTTTTATTTTCCTACACTTATACAAAAAAATAATTTTATTCCAAAGAAGTAGGCATATTTAGCCAACAATGGGTTGCAAAGTGAACGAATTCTTCTAAAAAATATCCTTACGAAAAGCTTGAAACATGCAGTTTTATTTAGGTACATTAAAAAGTCATTGATCTAAAAACAACCAGGAAAATATTGCCTAACTACACCCAGTATCTTTCGGTTCCTATCGATTTACAATTGGAAAGAGTACCCTGAACGTACGTTAATTACTCGCTCTCACGCTATTTAGTCTCGTCGTTATTATCAGTTAAACCACCTGCTATGTAAAGCTAAAGCTTCGATGCTACATCTACACAAACACGTGCTATTCTAAACCTAAATTTTATTTTGAAGTTTAAAGCTTTTCCATCATATCAAATTACGTAATTATGCATAATAAAAATCATGAACTCATACGTCGGGTTACGGGAAGGTAAAATCAGTTCAACTGGAAGTGACTACTTCAAACTTTCTTAAAAAGATTGATTTTTTTTGCGAATGATACAATCGCAAAATAAGAATCATCCTGAGCACCAATGTATTTTTATTTTCCTTAATTTATATCTCGTTTACCCTAATCATGAGAAAAGAGAGTTTAATATTTCTAACTCTGTTGGTCGTAGTGACTATGTTTAATGAAATTGCATCTACCGTGGATGCATTTTGCTAATTAACTTTAAAATTAGATGTGAAATAGAATTTTTACTCTTACCTTTGAAGCCCCAAAGAAAATCAGTGGCCCAACTAAACAAGTTTGACAATAATTCTACTGAATTGCAGGTATTTTATTTATTAAATGAACCAGTACCTCGTCTTGTTCACGCAAAAAGCCTTTTTGATACTGGAAGCCTTGGTTTCCTGCCACTTGTTACGTTTTTATAAAATTTGCAGTGAAGCGCTCAAACTCAATAATAAACAGGGTCAATACACTTTTAAAATGTAACGAAATACAAAGATCGTAAAATGGCTCGAAATTGGTTTGCTACAAAATGACGTGATCCAAGGAGTTGATGCTACTAAATCAAAACAAGAACTTTGACAAACGAGATTGAAGATGAGTCACAATAAAGCATTTCATTCTTCAAACGCACCTTCCACTTAAAACATAAGGCTACATAAAGTAAACCCGATTTCCAATTCTCTATTTTAGATATCAAATTAGAATGTTGACTGTAATCAGTTGGCGCAAAAGCATTGATAAGAAATGAGTAAAGTTTAATGTGATATTTCTTGTAATTTACTATTGTAAAAAGAGAACTGGCATTCAAGTTGAATTCATTCCGCTCAAATCACTCTGCACATTCCAGCGAACAATGAGGGCAATTCCACGCCGTTAATAGAAAAAATTCCAGCATCATGTTACGAATATTCTCATTTTTTTACTGCAACTTCAACTAAACATTAATGCGAGATACATTTGATAACTGATAATAAGTTGATTTGTCATATTAGGTTTTATTTTCGAAGATTTTTTACCCTTTCAATATACATAAAATCAATATCACCTATTTTGCATTTCTTATGAGTCAGATTTGTAAATTATGACAAAATGCTGCTGCCGAAATAAAGAAAGACTGGGATAACATTTTTTACGTAGCTAGATAAACAAAAATGTCATACCGATGTTGCCAATCTATTTAAAATTTATACCGTTGTTGGTCCAGAAAAGGCAAAAACATTTTGTAGAAATTCGGTTGATGAGACAAAGAATGGGAAAAGTATAAAGCAGAGCACATTAAATTTTGTAATTTACTGATATTAAAGAAAAATTGAGTGCTTTATAATTTTTCAAAATACTTTTTGATTACGCTTATTAACCTTTTTTTAGTTAGCAAATGGAACGCAAAATCGTTGTTAGTTTTAAGGAGCATTTACGTACGTGTTTTCATTTTGATTTAAAGTTGTAAAGAAAAAATTAATGTTTTCCTTTTGGAGTGTCTTGTAATGTTAGTTATGAAGCTTTTATTTCGTTTAGTTTACAGCATTGTTTTTTAGAAAGAAAATACGATGATGGTTTTCGTTTTTACTATGATGGAGAAACTGATGTAGACAGGTTAAATTTTTAAACTCTCCAATTGAGGAGTAAATTGTTAATTAAATTTGTTTGAATTTTTATCTGTAATAATTGCAATTGTAGTTAATTTCAAATTAAATTCAGTAATTTAGCTTGCTACTGAAGATTCGCAATTTATTACTTGCTCGAAGAGTAAGTCATAAGATTACGGAACCTTCGGACAGAACTGTATAGTTTTTCAGGAATTATGGTCTAACGGTTTGGCCGTTACGAATGAAAGTTTGCACAGTAGTGCAATTTTTCATTGAACTATATGTATTAAAGCCTTTCAAACAAAAAGACTGTTAAAGGAATTGTAGTAAGAATTATTGCAAAAAGATAGCTATGCTTTTGGCATACATTTGGATAGCTTTTTAACTTCTTTGACCAAACGGTTACAACGGTTAGAGTGACCGTTATAAAATTTAATATTGCAACTTGTGACATGTAGCATATCATTCAAACGGAAATAACTAGCAGACAAAGAATATGCAAATAAATTTGCGAATTTGCAAACGATTTATGCAAAACTTTGCAAAATTTAAAAAACTTAAATGGCATCAAGATAAGATTAAAGTAAAAGTAAGAAACCAAAAAATGTAAAAATTTGTCTCCATCTTAAATTCTTTTTGCAAACTTCGAGCAAGTGTCTAAGCAGGCTTGCTGCCTTTTATTTATATTGTGTACGTTATTACATTCTTTACATAAATAACCTTCAGTTAACTTTACACGTGTACTAATAATGTCTAAAACCATGTTGGACTGCATTGTTATAATCTATATTAATTTGGTAAGATATAGTTTTTTAAGGCATAACATTAACCAAACATGGGGAATTGTCTTTTGATTTCAGCTATACTTATCTTTGTTTGTTTTCAACCAAAAGGCTTTCACGCTAGTAACCCACTAATTAATAAACTTTTTCGACTTTATCAACTAGCGAATAGTACATTATTTTTCTAAAATACTGAAAATACCCTCGTGTATTGTGACTTGACAGTCAACTTTAATTACTTTGCTGCAAGAAATACGGGCTTCTAGCTAGTAGTTTTTACTTACAATCTTCTTAAACTTCTCAAATAAATCACAATCTAACTCCCTATTATCTTCGCGTAAACTTAGAATAATAAACAAGTCGTCTATGTCACGTGTCTGCTTACAACATGAACAAAAATGTGCTGATTTCTTATGAATTTTAAATTCTGCCTTCTCTTTAAAACGTTTGGAGCACAACTTGCACTTGTAGGTAGCCATAGTGGTCTACATGGTAAACTAACTCGTTGAATACACTTTTTGAAATAGGAATAGAAACTTTGGAGAATATCTTTACAAAGACTTTTCTCGTTCGGAACTTTAAAATGGAATGATAAAATTTTAGAGTTTACCTGCAGCTATTTATACTACGCCAGTGCGCATGACCGTGGGAATAGATTGTGTTAGGCTCCGTGTGAAATACTTTATTTTTGCATAAATTAACAAGGTGTTATCGTGAGAAAATAATATTTTCATTTTTAGAGTGTTTACAACTTAGGGTACTATCCTGGGAAAAACAACATTTTTACTTTCTCGTAGAATACTGTGAGAAAATAACCCGAAAAACGCACCTGCATACTTAGAAAGTACTTAAAATACGTGAGCAAAATGCATAATAATGAGTGAAAAAAGAGTCCCTTAAGTCCGTTACATTCCCGTATCGTGAGAACCCTAACCATTTTATAAAAATTGCATCAAAACAATGAGTTGTGTAATGACCACTTGGCTATTAAACAGGTTTTTTAAAAAACACGTGCGTAATAAAAATGTGAATGAAAGGAAAGGAGCCCTTTTCATTTTATAGACAGAGCTTTTACATAGCGTTTCCCCTTTTCCCTTACGTTACGCTACATTCGTAGCTGCTTTAAGCAGCGCTCTGCGTATTCCAACCCTTCAAGTGCTCTCCCCTTCTCCATCCAGTTCCCTTTAACAAAGCTCTATATAGCAGTTCTTATACAGATCCCTCAAGTCTTCCTCACTGCTTCTATATAAACCCATATAAAGCATAGGAATCAAGCTGCTTTCCCCTTCTACATTCAAAGTCCTCTATAGAAAAAACTTTATATAGCAATTCTCATATAGATTCCTCCAGTCCTTTCCACTACAGCTATATGAACCCATCTGAAGCTACTTTCCCTTAAATTTCTTATTACTGCGTTATAATAATAGCACCGTGCACCAATATATTAAAATATTTTTATAAACTATATGTAAATAGGGTACTTCAAAGCTGGATAACGTTATAGTAATATAAACAGGGTACTTTAAAGTTGAATATGATTAATTATACTTAAATATGGTATTTTAAAGCTAAAAAATGTTAAATATAGGACGGATTGAAGCTAAATATGGTTAATTACAGTTAAATATAGGGTTCGTTAAGCCTAAATATGGTTAATTAAGGTTAATTGTAGTTAAATACGGGTAATTATAGTTAAATATAGTTTAAATATAGCTAATTATGGTTAAGAAGTGTTAATTATAGACCAAATATGGTTAATTGTAGTTAACAAGTTTTAATTGTAGACCCAATAGGGTTAATTATAGTTTAAATATAGCTAATTATGGTTAAGAAGTGTTAGTTATAGTCCGAATACAACTAATTATAGTTCCAGTATGGTTAATTAAGCTAAATTAGATTAATTGTAGTTAAGAAGTGTTAATTCAAGTTAAATATGGCTAATTATAGTTAAAAAGTGTTAATTGTAGACCAAATATGGTTAATTGTACTTAAGAAGTGTTAATTGTAGACCAAATATGGTTAATTGTAGTTAAGAAGTGTTAATATAGTTTATATATTGTTAATTGTAGTTACAGGAATGGTTCATTAATGCATATATAATGTTAATTATTGGGCTTATTTAATAAATATTTAATTGTACTTACCTTATACTGTTTAATTAAGCATATAAACACCTCATAGCCTTTAACGTACTTACCTTATACCATTTAATTAAGCATATAAACACCTCATAGCCTTTAACTAATTGATCATTTAGCGATAACTGTAGTTTAAATACGCACCTCATGCATTAAAAGCACCTCGTAGTCTTAGACAAAGGGGTTATCTAACAATCGTTAACTTAATTAGAGGGGGGAGGGTAATTGGAGGTGGGAGGGTAAATGGAGGGAACGTGTAGGAGTGCGGGGGAGTCGGAGGCTAAAATACTATACCGTCTACTACTGGCAGAGGCCCGGGACCCGAATAACCCGAATATACCCGCGACCCGAATAACCCGAATATACCCCGCACCCGAATACTTTACTTTCTCCAAAATATTGCTGTT
>JAHZNK010001827.1:0-10616 GCA_027744615.1 Lepidocyrtus cf. nigrosetosus NNG-2020
AGATTGCCGGAAGGAATTCAACCGTTAGAAGTAAAATTGGAAAGAAGTTACGCAAGTCTTCTTTAACGTGTTCTAATAAATAGCCTAGGTAGACTGTTACCACAAATGTAGTTGCTAAAGTGGCTATAAAGAAAGATTTCTTATCAATTTTCAAAGTTTTATCAGACCCGTCCCAAATACAAGAAATTGTTAGGTTTTTTATCCTTCTTGTTTCTGAAATTGAATTAAATTCTTCCAGCAAACCGCTTTTGGCAAGCATTTTTAAACGCGGAAATTGTAAAATGAATTCGCAAAACAAACTCACCCGACTCTGATCAGTCTCAAATTACTGGTCCCTTGGTCTCATTAAGTTACTTTTTTTGTGAGATCAAAATTACCGGGATGGCTGTTTGGGGCATTAAGATGCTAAAAAGTACATGCATCTAAATCAGCAGCAGTCATAAAACGTAAATGCAAATGCACCTTCAAGCAAGCGCTTTGTGAAAAACGTTTTTGCTTGTAATTAGGATGCATGTACTTTTTAGCATCTTAATGCCCCAAACAGCCAACCCGGTAATTTTGATCTCACAAAAAAAGTAACTTAATGAGACCAAGGAACCAGTACAGACTTAATTAATTTCCTTATTTTTGCCCGTATTTGCGTAAAATATTAAACCGACTTATAAAATTAATTAATTACGCTAGGTAAATGATCTTCAAATATTATTGACAAGGGTAGAAAGCAACACATAAGAGCAGGGTGGAGCTGTCTAGAATTTTAAATTTTAATTATTTTAAAGCCCACGTCAATTTGCAAGTCTCACTAGTTAATTGTATTATGTAAAAATAAGTAATGTAAGTGGAAATTGATTTTGAAGTACTTAAGATGAGTTTAAATTCAATAATAAATAATGCTGGAATGCAAACAATTTAAACGATTGGTTAAAACTACTGACATGCTCATTATTTGCTCTCTGATATTTGCTTTTAAAATATTTTGCCATTCGCAAAAATAGAATACTTCCTTTATATAATTCCTTGAACACAGATAATTTTAGTTTAAAGTGATACGCAAGGTAATGTGAGATGATAATGTTTAAGAGTATGTATTTTGTATGGATAGCCTTTCTATGACAAGTTGAGTATCTTTTTGACGAGTATAATGTTTTATCTGTTTATGCAAATTGGGATGTTCTGCGATGACTTTATGCTTTGATTATTTTGAGTACGTAGATTTGTGTATTAAGTATTAGCCTTCCTTCAAGAAATAACATGTATAAGTTAAGGCAGCCGAGCCTTCCTTTTTATGTGGGCCGCCGATTTCTCTTTATGTTTAAGATGGCCATTGAACCATCCTTGTTTGTTAATGGTTTAGTCTTTGGTTTATATAATGATGAATTTGAGTCGATAAATGCGTGTCTTCGTGAAACAAAAAGTTAGTCTTGGCTGGGCCGTCCCTTCGGTCAGTCATGGGCTCACAGCTCAGAAACCTTCTTCTTAAAAATTATAGTTAACTTTCCATTTTATATTTCCAAGTAGAATCTTTTCCTTTTTAATAAAATAGTTAATTCCGAGTTTACCAAGTAACTCTCTTCTTTGTAGTTGTCTTCAGTTTATTTATTGGTTTGTGTGTTTTAATTCTCATCGAAAGTTAAGCATAAAAGTACGCATAGTAAAAGTTAGTTATAAGTTTCCCAACCACGTCGGCAATCCCCTGGGACCGTCCACATATTATTTCCCCCATCCCCACACATATCACCCCCAAGGCCAACAAGAGGCTAATCCCACCGCCGACAGAACGAAGAGGCAGAAAGTCTAAATGGAATGACAAAAATGAATTTTAAGGAAATTTTATAAAGTACCTTTTTGCAATGATGCAAAAAACTATGAGTTTCTTTAAAACTTATTATTTTAATGTTTTCAGTTTTTGCAAGGTAATTTTTAAAACTTTTTAGAATCCTAATTTAGATGCAATAACTTAAAGATTAAGAATTATCATAAATGTGATTTGATTATGTAGATACAAATTGTTAATTCTATACAAAACTTATTATAAATGAGTTTGGGGGATTGTTGGGATTTTAAGTCTCTTTTAGAAATGAAGAAAATAAAACCTTTCAAAGTGTCAAACAAAAGTTAACTCTTATTTACTGAATACTGTACGCCTTTTATTCTTAATACGAATCAAAATTATTTCTGCATCATCGCCACAAAAAATGATAAAACTGAAAGTAGAATTGTAAAAGGATTTGAAGGAATCGTAAAACAATTTGCAACACTCGTCAATTCTTCAAAAGCTTAAAGTTGTCCTAAATATTTTCTGCTACTAATGATATTTCAAATATTTCTTGATTGGGCAACATATAACTGCATTATTGTGTAGGCTGTCCCAGATGCCATTCCATTTTTGCTAGAAAATTCTTCTAAATTGTAAACTCTACGCTAAGACCCAACACAAAACATGACAATGCTCTTTCTCTTTGTCTATCAGTCTCTTATTTACATATTTTTACGTAACAGAATTCTTTTAACTTGACTCGTCTCGATACTCACCCTGTCATGTTTTTATCAATTTACCTATCAAAATAGATTTTTGCTTCAGACGCTGTAACCCTGTTAAAGTTGAGGTGGGTTGAACTCAAGAATTTGGACTTGGACTAATGATAAGAGAGAGGAGGATACGCAATTGAAGATGAAAGTTGAGATTACATAGAAAAGTAAATGACAGAACCCACACCTCCTGTCTATTAGCTTTGTTACTTTAAAATTTAAAACTTGTATAAAAAGTTTGAACTTTAGGTTTGAAAAATTGATCTTCGGTGACCCCATTGCTTCCTTTATAAACTTTGGAGTGTTTTTAGACTTTCACACTGGTTCATTTGTGGCAGAAATATTTAATTCCAATTTATTATGGTTTAGGTAGGGACAACAAACATGACAAATGGACATTTGTGGAAGAACACACCCAGTAAGACAAAGTTTAAAAGAAAATGATAAGGCTTTTCAAGTATTCAAAAAAAACTAGTCCATTTAATCATTTTAGTACATTACAATCCGATTATAAAGACATCTTAATTATTTTATGCGGAACATGAGTGTCACTTTTCTCCCTCCTCGTTTAAGCCTCGTTTCCTCGTTTCCTCGGTTAAACCTCGTTTAAGCCAAGACTGCTGTGTCATCATTTTCTTCTCCAACCATTACCATTCATCAACGCACTAGATATTTTTTCAAAAGATTTCAATTCAAACTCATTCATCTGAAAGAGAAATGTGGGTTTGCAAACTTCTCTCATTTACATCTCTATTTTATCTTTAAAGTAGTCCAATCGAATCGATTTTACACGCGACATAAGGCAAACTCATCTTGTAAGTGAACATAAAAAATAAGTTTAGATAAGGTCAATCATAAACACGTTATTATCCTAAATCATTTGTTTCTTTCTGCTGAAGAGTTGGAGGAAAGAATCAGCCTGTCAGCATGATTGTCCAGAAAAGTCTCCTCTTTTTAAAGGAGACAATAGGCAATGAAATGACGTCTTGGAAAAGTATTTTGGCTACTTAATAATTCATTGTCATTCATTGTAGAAAAATAAACTTTTTTTGTGTTTTTCAGGAAAATGTGATGGAAGTAATTAAAGTGTTTATTTGCAAACTTACAAAAATGCAGTTTACGTCTAGTTTTTATAAGAAACACTGAATTTTTTCTTGAAAACAAACTTGTTGACAGATGCTTGAATTTGCTTGAGATTACAATGAAAGCTACTTTGTTATGTAACATTTAGCCAACACATGAGAATGGTCCTCAGTTGCACGCAGAGAGAATTGAAGTTTGAACTGCATTAATATGCATGTGTGCGTACTGAAAATCAACATTTTTTATGTGATGAATGACCACAAATTTTAAAAAGTTGAAAAAAAGATTATTATTTGAGGGAAAGTGTTAATGGTAGGAACTTTAAAGAAATGGTTTGACTTTTGTATGATATCCCTGTGAGAGTTGAAAGGGAAAATAAAAACATTAAAAAATGACCACTACTATTCTACAATTTTGTTGATCTTTTGGTAAATCAAGATGAACTTGAAAAGAAAATTGACTTTAATGAAGAGAAGTGGGAAAACCTTTGTTGCTGGATTTGATTGGATTAGGTATTACGGTGAGCTAAAAGTGCTAGTTCTTGTATTATAGCCTTTGCTTGTAATGGATTATCATTTAAAGTGACCTCTTGTCTAGCAAAACTACTTTTTAACCATGTAAAGCTGTAACTGAGATCATCAAGTAGCAATTGCAAAGAGTAAACAAACTGGATAGGAAATTTGTAATGAGTTATTATCTGGACGAGAGAAAAAACTGAAAGTGTTGGGCCATTGGCCATAATAGCATGTCATCCGGTAGTTGAGCTTTTACAAGAATCTCTACCTTGAAAAGGACGCAGTAGTGTCGTGGTCGACCCGAACTTGCAATTTGTCAAGAAAACTAAGAATGTTGATATGAGTAAGTTTAGCATATTTGTAGAATTAAAATCATCATTAGTGAGAGAATCGTTATTCAATTGTTGCTATTGCACTAATGCAAGTTAGATTTTTTGATTTTTGACAAGTCATTATTTCTTCACCTCAGAATATTCTTCTCAATTTGTCACTTTATAATCAAAAAGATCAAAGGGGAATTTATTAGACACATTTCAGTTGATACGCAAGATTCTCTGCTTTACAAGCTCTTATTAGTTCACTTTAGAAAAGATTAAAAAGCAACCCCATTAAGAATTTTTTCTGTTTTTTAAAACTAAAGAATCTTGCTACATAGTAAATTAAATCAGCTTTACTTACATGGAATCTTTGCCTTGTTCTGCCACTACTGCTCCTTCCAAAGAACATCGAACTTCCCCGGAATCCCTTATCTTGACTCATCTTGAGAAACTTTGTTGAACCAACTGCGTTCTTTCTTTCACCTCTTGTTGAGAAAACTTTTTCCCAAACAATAAAAAATATCCACTCCACACTAACAAAAAACCGCACAATTTATAGACTTGTGCAAAAAAAGTATTTTTGCACAAGTTATGCAGATTTGCCACTTAAATGTTTTAAAAACTGGAGGCAGGAATTTTCTTAAAAATTCATGTCCAGCAGCATTCCTTTATCTTCATAATCCGAGGTAAATAAACTTTTTAATTAATTACCCCTTTCTAAAGTGAAACGGGGCATGTAAAGATCAACGAGCTCAATAAATCAGTCCAGCTCAACTAAAATCGTTTTTTACAAATATATTAATATTTTTAACAATAAATTATATTTCATGAAGCATGACAGAATTAATTTAGGCAACACGCACTTTTAAAATGTTTTAAATTCTTTCATTTTCTGACTCAATCACTCAATAAAAAGCTCACGAATTCTTTTTCTCCCGTTTTTAAATAAAAATATAAGGCACTGGGGAAAGGATTTGGGAGTGAAAAAAGAGGAAAACGAGCAATTAATTATCCTCCTTTTTACAATTCTTTAACAATCACTGTTTGCTTTGTTCATTTTTGCTTCTGTTTAGGAGATATCGGATTCCCACTCCTTTTCCTTTACTCACGATGACGATATGATAATCACAAGGGGAAGGGAAGGCTTCAGAAAGCAGCGTCTTTGTGAAACAAAGTAAGAAACGTTCATAAAATAATGACTGTTTTCCCTTCAGATGATCAGCTACTGTTTTCAAAGGAAATGTGTTCAGTCGCACGGCTAATGCGGTACTGAATTATGATGGGGGTGAAACGGCACACTCAAAAAAGCAATTCTACTCCAATCTACCCCGTCCTAATAGGAGGAATATAATGAATGGTGATAGAAATGATGATGATGATGATATTATCTCTCGTAAAAAAAGGTAAAAAAACGCTCAGCGTATACTCATGCACCTTTTTTGCAAAACGCTCACAACAACTTTGCTTTTCAAACCATTCGAATCAAATTCCCATTTTGTATGTTTGTGTGTGCATGAAAAAGACAGGTTTTCCTTGCTATTACCTACATATTATGATATGATGATGAACGCAAAGAAAAAGGATGCGACGAAGCCCATGCTCGAAACGTTATGAATTGTAGGTTCTCTAGTTTAAAAAACGGTTTTCAAAATATGAGTCAATACTGCATTTCAAAAGAAACATTTTTCTTGAAATGAAAGTGGGGAATAAGCGAAGACGATGGTTGATCGGTTACTGAAAGAAAAATATTGAAGGTAAATCCTTGTGAAATGCTTAATGTGATTTACAGAATAAAACCGAGAAAAGAATATGATTTAAATTATTTTTCTGTGAAAATTGATTTTAAGGTTTGCATAAAAGGCAAAAGAGCATAATATTTTCATGTAATAAACAAACTTTTAAACATTTTTCAAGTGAAAAGTGAGAACTTTAAAATTCATGAGAAATTAAAGCGGATTTAGACTTTGGGATGATTTCAACTTTAGGTTTGGATTAGGTCGGATTGTAATGATAATTGAATCCGCTTCCAAATAACTGCATCAAATTTGTCAGATATTTCTTTGAATTGTATGGGGAACAATGTTAGTTAATCTTTCATCATCTCGGGTGTCAATTACAATTTGTGTGCGGTTTGATCCCTGCCCGACCTGATATATTACGATGGGCACCTGATAATTTTCCCCTTGTGTATTAATGCATCTTGTGCTTATCTAATCTCTTCTTATCAAAAAGTAGAGACAAGGTGAGCGTTATGCAAGAAAAATTTACAAAGTGAACCTGCCTCTCCTCATTTACCTGATCCATAGTTACAGCTCTGTACCTTATGCAAACATTCTTTTGCGTGATTCTTGTAAAGAAAGGTCCTTGCAGGTGCATCCTTGCAAATGCAGAAACGCAGAGGAATTCAAAGATTTGAGGAGAATAATAAATGGGAGAAGAATTGCAAAGATAATAGCAAAATAGCTATTCCATGAAGATGGTGATGAAGATGAGGAGCGTGATTAGTATTATTATTAAGATGATGATAGGATACAGAAGGATACAATGGGCAATCATTGCTTCTTTCTCATTCTACGCACGGCGACCAGCCGAAAATACAACCACAAACCGATCTCAAGTTAAAAAGGAAGGAAAACAAATTGTTTGTATGCCTTGTCATCACCAAAACTACTTTGTAAAATGGAGAGCATTTGAGAGCTCGTCAATAATATTTGATGCTGCATTTGCCACTGCGACATACAGAGAAATGAAGAAGAGGAAACCTATTTTAAAAGTAATTTTGGAGGGAATCACCTTGCAAGGTAGCTCTAAAACACGATAATGATACCCACAGACCTGCTTTTTTCGTGCAAATGTGTACAATACAGGATAGAAAGAAAGGAGCTCTCATTATGTCAGAAATTGGAAAGAACGAATAATGATAATGGGACAATGACGGTGATGACTTTGGTCATATAATCGACATCGAGAGCTATTTTTGTATGATGGTGACGAGATTTCGACAGATGATCCTCTCGGATCGCTATGAACTTCTACTACTGCCACTCCTGCTTTGTATGATTACTATCGATTGTAGTAGCTCGCAAATAAGTTTTTTATTATTTTTCTCGCTGATAAATCATGATCAAAAGATGATACTGAAGATATATTGTTAGCCTTTTGTTGTTGCTTTTTGTGAGGACAATGATTTGGTTTGGATATTATTGAGATTTTTGTTTGTCCTAAATTACAATCATTTTCAATCAGTGTTTATCATCAGTAGCAACAATAGGGAAATGAAACCGAGTCATTCAGCATTTTTATTACTTTTTAAAACTGAACTTATCTAAAAATGCAATTTATATCATATTTGAACTTCAATCTTTATCTATTTTAAAGAACAGCAGCGGGTACTACTATATAAAAACCGTTCTCAAAGTTACATTCTCCACAAATGGAAACTATTTTTATTCTATTTTTATTGCTTTATGATTTGATTACGCTGTCATGAATCAGTACAATAACGACTTTGGCAGTGTCTTCTGTTTTGTTGAATTAATACACGTTGAATGGAATGACACTGACATTGGGAACTGATGATGATGAAGAGAATCATTAAAAACGAAAATAAATGTAAGTCAACCCTGACGGGATGAGAATTGTTGATGACATTTTTGTACTCAATTAGTAAATCACGAACCAATCAAAAACTAGTGGCAATTGGCAACACACAAGGAAAATGAGTAGCTCACAGAATCAATTTTTGTCTATATTTGATTCGTGAATGAAATCCTTTAAGGAGATTTTTTCCTATTCCTTAGCACAATACAAAAACATTGTTAATCACTCGCTTCATTTGCTAAGAAAAACACTCATTCCTGCTCCATTTGACGAAAATAACAAAAAAGTGGAGTAAGTCTCAAATGATTGTTTCCTTTTTTAGTACGATACACGGGAGCATTTTGAAAAAAGAATTCTCCTTAATTCCTTCTTTTTCATACTTTTGATAATGAATGTGTATGCATGTCATGTGGTGATGACGATGTAGGATTAAAAAAGTGGCCCGTTTTGCAAAATTAAACAAAAAACCATCCAAGAATGCTCCTTGAGTCATGGGAAAAACATGAAAAACTCTTTTAGATTAAGAAGACGGATGATTAACTAACTTTGGTTAAGTAGGGGGAATTAAGAAGAGAAAAACTCTAAAAAAGAGATCTCATTCAATTATCTAACTTTTTGCAGCAATTACATTGCAAGAGATAATGACGATAAGAAGTAAAATGGAGGGAAGGTCGATTCTTATTAGCTCAATTCTCACTCTTCACACATTCCTTTTATCAAATTGTTGTACGTTCTTTGTCCATTCAGAAGAAAACCAGTAGCACCCAGATTTTGACCAATTTAATCGTAATGATGCATTATTTCCTTACTTTACCTTATTTTTCCTTTCTCTCTGCTGCACTTATTTTTAAAATTATATTTTTTATATAATCGTTTGATTTGAGACCAGCGTTTTGTTATCCTGCCTATTTTCCTTTATGCAAAAGGAAAGTTGGCCAGTGGAACGAACTGTTTTATGCTTTTGATTCGATATGTCATTATTATTCGATTTCATTCAATTACCTATTTCCTCCATCCTTTTGTTGTTTCATATTCACTATTCTCTATCATTTGAAGAAGTATCCGAGAGGGGAAGTTATTTAAGTCTCAATTTGACTTTAAATCTTTTGAAATATCTCATAAACATCACATGTGGGTTAAGAATTTGTAAAAATATCAGTGAAATGCCGATATGCAACTCAGAGTAATGTCATTAAAAGGAAAGAATGGAAAGAGTGGAGTGGGTTATGAAGAGGAGGAGGATGTGACCATGTAATCTAATGAATCGTAATATGCACAACACTCACAGAAAATTATTATCTCGGGAGGGAAAAAAGAAAGATAGGCTCAGGATGGTTCTTTTGTCTGTTAAATACAATATTCTTTATGTGGCCGTTTGATTTTTAATGATCTGCAGCGTTAGCAGCAGTGCAACCGGCATTGGTATCATATTGCTTGATTATATGATTTTATAAGAATGATGATGAACAACTCATTGCAATCCGATATGATAATGCAGCGTGTTAAGTTAGAAAACTTTTTAAAAATTGAATGAGAATGAAATGAAATGAAGCAAAAATGGTTTCAAGTGGAAATGTTGGTGGTGGTGTGGTGCGGTGAGTGAATTTGGATTGTACCGTAACAATTTATTTTTTCATTTTGTAATTTTCTTTTCAAGTAGGTAAGCAGATGCTTCAGATTTTCGGTGCCCCTGTCAATGATTCGTCAATTCTTTCTCCTCTATAGTAATTGCATTGGCAGCAACAACAACAGTAGTGGCACGGAAACTCACTTACGAGCTACCCAATTTACGCTTATGAATTGAATTGGAAGATGAAAAGCCAATCAATTCTAGTTTTACCCCAGATTTCATAAAATAACTTTTTTAATGCTCTTTTGTGCTCTTGATGAGGATGATAATAATTTTTATGGTTAAATAGACATGCGTCCACATTGTTTGGGGAAATACTAAAAGAGAACGAGAATGGAATGATGTTGATGATTATATGCATTCAATCACAGCATAATGCACATGTGCACAGATGATTTGATTTGATTAGGGTTGAACTAGATTCCTTTTCGGTGTTTTTGTCAGGGAGAAGCAATAAAAAATAAGGTTAATCCTTAACTTGGCTGACCTAATAAGAAATATCTTTAAAAATTGAAATTTAAAAAGGTGTGTTTTAAAAGCCATCATGTTACTGCATTTTAAAAGTGCATAACATGTTATTGCAATTTGCTTGTTCTTCTTCAATTGTATTTGTTTAGCTAGTCTAATTAAAATGAAACAAAAACCAAATTTCAATTTTGTTTCATCAATAACAATGTCTCGTCAATTGTAACAAATGTTTCAAAGAAAGAAATTAGGTTGAAATTTTACTTGCTTTGCTTTTGTTTTTACAAATAGAGCTGAGTCACGAAAAGAAAAAAGATGAGATTGAAATTCAAAAATCTATTCATAAATTTTGAACGAGAAACCTCCTTCTTCTGACTTTTGGTTTGAAACTGCTTTCATTTCTTAATTTGTAATGATTTTGCAAATTTTTTGCTTGTTTTTTTAGCTTGTGCACTTGGTTTTGTTTTGTCATTCAAT
>JAHZNK010001828.1:0-14076 GCA_027744615.1 Lepidocyrtus cf. nigrosetosus NNG-2020
TTAATGTGTCTCTAAAAAAAGCAATAATATAGCTACATTTACGGAAAACATGAACTTTGCCAAATGATTTCCTGAATCAAATACCAAGTTCATTGCTTAGGGAGTATACATACTGTAAATTCTTCTGGTATTCCCTTCACCTATATCTTCTGTTTTTCTTCGGATTACAAATCAGAAATATCTTTTGGATTTCCCTATGTGATTTTTGATTTCACTCTTTACACACTTGTTCATTCTAAATAAAACATTTCTCAGTATTGAACATTAAGGAAAAGTAGCAACTTTGTAGGGAAAAGTTCTTCCATCAATCCACCGTCACTATACAGGCAATACGATACTTCTACTTTGGATAAACGATTGAAATTGGTAAGTCTTTTCTGGAATAGTCTTTTATTTTTTAAACCTCACGTAAGTAAGGCTTCTCTTTCTTCATTTTCTGCAGCAAAGAAATTTCATATAATTTAGATGTGGAGTTTGTAAAAATAGCATACTGGAAGGGGAAAGTCGGGGGATGAAGGTAGAGTCTAGAGAAGAAAGCACAGTCAAACTGCTAGCTCCTATTACTGCTGTCATTCAATGAAAAACCAATTTTCTCCTGGAGCAACGTCTTATTTGTCACTGAACACTTGCTCAACCTTTAAGCCTCGCACACACACGTTGTTTTTGCATCCTTTTCAAAGATAGAAAGACAAAAAGATAATATGGGAAAATACGAAAAGTAGTATGTCTCATTCTCTTGTTATTGTTAGAAAAGTTTCACTTGATTCCACGACTTTCCATATTTTTCCTCTCATCATCCGACGGAGCAAGAAAATAAAAAATGACATACGGATGAAACAGATTACTAACATATGTGTATGCATAATATCCGCTTCAATGAAGCTTTCTTCCTGTGTCCATATTTATTAGACGGAGGGAAAAGCGATGAAAGCGCTGAAAGTATAGACGGACAGCAAATCGTTGCTTAAAAAGTTTTTTTTAACAATAAAAAAGTCAACTCACGTTTAACTCGAGTTTTCATTTTTCTTTAAAACAATCTACAAGCAGCATGAAAATATGACGCTTCGATCTCTCCAGATCTTAATACCAGCAGTGAGAAATCCGTATTTTGCAGGGAAATAGTTTAGAAATAGGATTAAAAGTAAAACAAAGTATGCATTTAAAACTGCGTACATATCGCTTTTTTACACAGCTTTTGGTTATTGCTTTTAAAAGATGCTGCAAATGTTCAAGCATTGTTTAATAGAAATCAGAGAGTGTCAGCTTAGCTCAATTTTATGTGCAATTACTTTCCAATTCCTTGAGTTTAATATTTATGAATTGCCATCTTCACTTGTGACATTTTTCTAACCTTTCCCCGTCTAATCTTCTTTTACTCAACAATTCCAAAGTTTGCTTGGTATTGGATAGACAATTGGCGTTTATTTTCTCGCTATGAAGAAGATTAGCTATTTTTAAAAAAAAGCCAATAACTTTTTGATGAAAATTTTTTAGAGATTTTTAAACCAAAATTCTTGTGGGTAAAAACAAGAAAAATGCTAACGTGCGGACTTGATCGTTTGTACATGAAAGTTTCTAATGTGATAATATTAATTACAAATTAAAAATGTTTTGGAAAGTATTAAACAATGCACACGAGCTTGAACTATTTTGCAATATTCCGAGTTTAATACATTTTCCCACTAATTAATAAGCCAATCGTGTGCAACAGAGCACGAGGTTAATTTATGTACATGGGTTTCTATGTAGTACATGTGTATACTATAATATTGAAGTCGATTGGCTAGTCGGAATTGTCAGACTAAATGGAGGAGTAAATTATATCTTACATTTTCTAGTGCTCAGTGTCAATGGCATTTTTGATATGGTTAATTAAGAGTTTTCATCATTGTTATTTTATATACATAAACCATATAGGTTTCATATTCATGAAATTGCTGTTTATTAGATAATAACATGAAGACTTTATTAATTTACATTATGCAGAATTTACTGCCAATCTGAAATGGGACAAGTCGCTTGCATATTCATGACACTGGATTCTACTTTCGTAATATTAAAGTTATTACACAAGCGTTTGTTCTCCCAAGAGTCACTAAACCATCATTTTAAACCCCATTTTGCAATTTCGGAATAATAAACACTGACTCGTTTACGCAAGAGTTGGCTGTTGACTTGTTCTATTGAGTATTTTCCGTTTCTACATAATTAACAAGAATTTATTGTTACTTCCCTTATTAGAACCACAATGTAATATGCAATGACAAAGTAAAAGTAAAGAATGTTTAAGTTTGCATTTGGAAAATATTCTGCAGAAAGAGCTTCTAAAATTCAAGAGGTTACTTTTTATTTAACATGCTGATAAGACCCATTCAAACTGGTATTAAATATAAAAAATCTAACCACAGTTTTTTAATTTTTCATATTTACTGTATCGATCTTTGAGTAACAAACGTAGACGACGCCTTTTGCTTTAAATTATTTAAGGGCATGGTTAGGGAATTGACATTTGCAAGCACCAACACTTTTGCTCTCTGGCAGTATCGTAGGCGAGGGTATGATGATGATATAGTGGGTGATAATAATAATGATAATTATAGAATAGGCACTTTCATTTAGTTGCTTCCTAAGAAACTTCCTCTTCGTAGTATTATACAACGTTATTAAAGCTTCAGGGAGTAATAAAGCTAGCAAGTGTTGTTGCAATCCATAGCTCCTACAGTTTCTATTTATAGTAATGATTGTCCTTCTGTAGCTGTACTCAAAATTTCTGGATATAATTAGTTTTTACATCGTTTTTGACTGACATTAAATATGGAAATTCGGAAATCTTTGTTTCCCTTGGATTCATGCGTTTATATCTTTGAAATTAGAGTCATAAGATGAATCGAAAAGTTATTTTTCATTGTTTATCCCAAGTTCCCCCGCATGTGCAAATTTTGTGTTAAAGAAAAAGCAAATTTTAGTCACAATAGCAATATATATTGTTATTGGCTTGAAAACTCTTGTTCTAGTCATATTAACAAACATTTCCAACATCACCACATCTATTACTACCACTACTACTACCGGTTACTACCATCAGTAAACATTTACAACATAAAATTACTCTCACAATTTTCATCTTCTGGAAGAGTTACTCTGTGGTGGTGGCTGCGTGTGCATGATTTTCCTTCTCCATGTCTGCTAAATTTACTTGCATGGCTACACTGCTTTATTATTAAGGAAGAGGAGTGAAGAAGACGAAGAGAAAACATGATTTCTTCCTTTCTCTGTGAAAGTAATGAGACACACCAACTAAATTTTCCATGGTTGGCGGCCATATAATACAACGCCAGATGACTTGCTTTTGTTTCTTCTTCGTGGTGAAAGTGGTCCTCCTCTTTTGGTTTGGGTTATTAGCAGAGATTCTTTCATCTCATCCACTACTTTACATACTTCATACTCAACTGACTCCATTTGGTGACTTATGATACCGTGACACATCACTTCTTGCAAGACTTTCTCTTCCGACACAACATTCATATAAATGATTCACACATTGGTAGAGCAGCGAGTAAATTCTACCACAAAGAGACCATGTCATATTACAGATCATTGTAGCTATTTCCTCGTTTCTTCAATAATACCACAAAAAATTACCGTATTAATATTAAGTAACAATATTTGACTCTGACGAATTCAAAGAAATCCATTTCTACTCATTTACTTACTACTTTTACTACTAATTTACTTATTTTTTAAAAGCTAGATTGAGAAATGTGGTATACATTTCAAATTGCCCCTGTTTTCAAATATGTGACATGGGCAAGTAAAAGTTTAAATGGTGATGTACCTAAGCTTTAGACAATAATAGAAGCATTTAGTAACTCGAGGCAAAGTTCATTTAAATTTCAGAGGTCACCAATGTTTAATTGAATAGGCTTGCTGCTAATGTCATTGCCGAAAGGCGAACACGATAATAATGCAGGTAAAAGAAATGAACTTTGGAAGAGTTTCTATTGGGATTCCCTTTGTTCTTCACTCAGCTCTCCTGTCATAGATTGGCAATAGTAAAATAACAATGAAAGTTTTGATGTGTTGGGGTAAATACCGCAACGAGGAAAACGCTCCTGTCTGACGGTTTAAGTGTGTTTGTGGCAAGGAGGAAGACAGGAAAGTTTTTTTTCTTTCTCTCTCACCTTCAAGTGTTCCTCTAATTGAGAGGTTCTTTTATGCTCTCATGAAGAATAGGGTTCGAAAGATGTATCACGATGATTATTGTTTTTATAAGAAAATAAGTTGCCGAAGAAGACTTAATTTTATTAAGTTTCAAAAAGATTCTTTTCTATACAAAGACCCTTGAGGGGAAAAAGCTGTAAAAAGAGCTGCATAATACCTATACTTTCTATTAGATCTTACAAATCTACATATTCAGGTTCCTAAAAAGGAAGAAGAACACGTTGTAGTGAGAAGGGATAATGGTGTAGGTTTGCGGTTTCACTATTGAAAAACTTTAAGTATCTGTATTGTCCAACTAACACAACTCACCTTTTCTTCCTACGTTGTACGTGGGAAAGTTTTAAAGGGGGTAAAATTGTTAGCACTTTGTACCTTTTTCCCCTGCTTAAATCCAGTCATGTAGAATGTATTCACAATATCATTTGTTTTTAATGAGTCTCCACAATATTTACTTATTCATGGAAAGGAAACAATATGAAAAAGTTTTGAGTAAATGAGTGAATGAAAGGATGATTCTACAAAGGGCTCTACTCAAGTATTGTTTACTTAAATGTGCGTTCTTTTGTCAAACACTTTTTCCACTAACAAAACAACACCACCGCCATCATCACTCCATCCCGCGCCAGCTCCAGCCTGATTTCCCTGCAATAAGAAAGGGAGAGATGGAAGGAGGAAGAAAGTAAGTGAAAAGGGAGATATAATAAAGTGCTTTGGTTTTGCTAGCTCAATGGGGAAAGTTGCAGGAGCTGGACAAGTTAATTACTGGAGAAGAGATGGGTAGAAAGAGTTCTGAGAAAAATAATAATTGTTAGACTTGTATATATAAGGGCCTTTTTTCAAATTTCCCTTTTGAAACATCGCCGTTTCCTTTCATGTGGGAATAGATTGGAGAAGGTTCATAAATAGATTTACCTTTTATAATGACTTGAAATACCCAGCAAAAATAAAGAATTCATTTACTCCTGCTTTTCAAACTTTCTCTTTTTCTGTCTTTCATCAACTGAAGCTGAAAGGTGAGTCCTTCCAATTTGGAAGTTTTCATCAACTCACTTTCTCACTGCTTTCCTCATCAACATGAATACCGCATATATAAGCCCTCACATTTTGGAAGAGCCTTTCTCGTGTAAAAATATAGAGAACTATTTTTGTCAATTTTTTCTCGCTTTCCCAGCATGTCACAAAGAGAAAGTGAGTATTCAACATATTTGCATTTTATTAAACGCAGAGAAAAGGCTAATGTTACCCAGGAACTTGATGTTTTATCGGATTTCAAAGAGTTCAAATGAATTTTAAGTGGGGGATGAAGGAGAGGTTGACGAGCTTGATGAATTCTCTTTTATCAACTCTTTTGCAACATTCTCGCAAGCAACAACTATAAAAATAATACCTTTTTCGAAAACTTTTCTGCACGCGATGAAAACCCACCCCCTTTAAAAGTAGTGGAAAGTGAAGTAATTAACGATTGTAAATTTAGTCATAGAAATTGTATGTGGGGAAGAAAGGAGAATTTTAATAGTAGCCATTGATTGATATGACGCTACCTGGTTTTACGATGATTATGTGGATGGTAGCATTACGGCAATTTAGTAACCCTTTTATTGCTCCATCCATTCAACCATATGGTTTTATTGTTTTATCCTTTTCTACGTTTTTAAAATAGCTGAGTTGGGATACTCGTTATTAAAGTTTACTATTAGCGCAATAAACCCCTGTTTAAAAATTTAAGCCAAAACGTATTCGATAAAAAGACAATGAAGTTTTCTCAGTTCATGCTTGGATGAAAATAGATAAGCCAAACGAACATTCTACTCCTTCAATAATCACTCCCTTTCAACATAAATGATTAAAGTTTTGAAAAAAGACTAAAAGTTCACAGTGCGAAGGGAAATGCGTGCGATATTGTAAAAATTATTTTCTTTTTACACAGGAGATAATGAAGAAGGAAAATAAACTTTGCTTCGGTGTTATTTTCTTTTAAAAATCAAATCATTCACCTCAGCGATTTATTTTTGAATGGGTCCAGTGTGCTTTTGTACCTGGAAAGGGGTTTCTTGAGCATTGATTGTGAATCCAGTTAAGATCCGGGCACACGTTATATATGTACTAAAGTAAAACATACATTTCTTAACAAAAAAATCTTTTCTTGGGGAAATCTTGTCCCCGCCTACTTTCCTCGTCTATTGCAAATACTTTTTTGTGTTCGTGTTGGTAGGCTTGACTAACGTGAAAAGAAATTGAAATTGGATGAGAATTGCAAAAGTAAATTCAAAAGCTTGAATTAGTGAATTTGAGTTAGCAATTCTCTTCATTTTTACTGAAAGGATTTGGCAATCAGATATAGCCAAAAATGGAGTATTCAAGGATAATACGAAATTGGGTATAATTCACAAAGAAAGATTTTTTCCTATTCTTTCAAATGCTCAATAAGCTTGTATAACAAAAAGGGATAACTAAAAAATGAATGAGACAAAATGCAAAGAAGGGAAAAAGTCTGATGATGGTGGTAATGATGAAAATGTAGAAGAGATAGAAATGGCTTCCTTTTTTTGGATGATCACATACATTTTATTAAAGAATTGAAGGAAAACATCTGACTAGTTCTTTTTCCCTTCTTCCCTACTTTCCTTTCTTTCTCCGCGTGGTGATCAGAGTTCAACAATCCACCGTATTTTCGAACTATACATTCAGCTCAGTAATAATTCAAAAGAAATCCGCAAACTAACTTGTACAGCTAATACAGTTCGACATCATCATCGTGATAAAACTACTAAACCAACTACCTATACAGTTAAAAAGTAGGAGCCTTGCAGAAGAAATGTTACTGGAAGGTGACGCCGCCGTTTTTGATTTTTATTCAATTTTCATAAAAAGAAGAGAAAGGAGAATAAAAAAGAGGAGGAATGAGGAAAAAAGAGAGCAGACAAGTGGCCGTAGAATAAGATATGTCAATCTCTTTTTCTGAGAAAAATCTACAAAATTCAGGAAAAGCGACAGAGTTTGAAAAGGAAAGTGAGCAATGCTATTCAGCATAATGTAGTTTCCGAAAAAAGGAATAATCTAGTGTCTAGTGAGGTGGTGGTGGCGGTGCAAGTTCCTGGCTAATACTTAAGTAGGTAAAGCGTTGTTACCGTTTGTTGTAAAAGGAAACTGTAGTAATGCAATGTATTTCTTAGCAATTCAGGTTCAACCAATTTTTACCGAGCTTTTTTTATTGGGTTCACTCACTACAAATAAAAACATGCATTCTTTTACATGATTGCATAGAGTTTTCACAAGCAGCCATGTTGCACATACCGACATACTCCTTCCTTCTCTCAAACTTACATGTATTCCAATTTATTCGGAAATTTTATGCTTCTTTTTTAAAATTCTAACGTGAATTCTATGAATACGAACATAATTTTAACAAGAATGTAATAAAGTTGGAATTGCTTTTACAATTTTGTGAAAAATATGTAACTCAATCTGAAGTGTCGTTGCTGGTGTGTTTGTTGTTGCCCACACTTTTGATATTTAACAAGAAAAGTAGAATTGTTTCTGAAAAGAAGGTCAGTATTTGAAATCGAGACGGTTTATTCAGCTCTTTTAGTAAACACTTTTGTGAACGAGTTTCTTGTTGAGAAGCTGTAAGTGTATGTACCTAGTTAAAAAAAAGTAGCAGATTTTATTTTTCCATCTTCGATATTATCATCTCTTTCCTTCCACGCTTTTTTGGCTTATTATGAAAAAAAGGATTCCAGCTAATCTGTTGTAAACATTCTATACAAATATTTGATTTTACTGATTGCTTGCCTACCAGATTGAAATTTTGACACAGTCTGACGGAATGTTCTGACCATGAACACAAATGTGCAAAAAAATCTTCAAAAGAGCAACAAACAACGCGCGGTGTCCCTCCTAAGATTCTACCTGAATTTCCATGCCAGACAACGGAAATCAGGTATAACACCAACCGCGGTTGGGATTTGCAAGTCAATCCCTGAAACGCTTTAAAACAAGTAAAAGCCGTATCAGCTCGAGAGTAGATGGAAAAAGTACAATTTCCATCTATCGATGTCTACGTGTTGAAATGTTGATTGTTTTTAATATAAACACATTTTTCATAACCACCGTCTTCTACCCTTCGTTTTGTGTTTGCTTATCTATCGATTACCAAATACAGCGTTGGGGTAAAGTGTGTGCACGAGATCGTGTAATATCTGTCGTGTTAACAGAAATAGTAACAATTTCCTTATTGTATACCATTTGTTTGCAAACATTTTTGTCCAAGTGTTACTTTCTAACGCTTGTAAATGGCACATTACAACTAAGGCGGTTATTTTTTGCCATTTTTCATTCAGTTTATGTGGAAATGTTTCCATGTAAATATCACGCCTCTATTTTGTTTGGCGAATCAAGCATTGTTAATTACCGTCTTACTTTTACTACCACAAGTTGGTATTTATTTTTCTGTAAAATTCTCCATGTTTAATATATTCTTTACAAAAGTAAATAATGCGCTGTTAAATACATCCTTTCTTGACTCTAGTGTGCATAACTAGAAAACTTAAAAGGCGTAAATTATGCAGGTTTTTTTTCACTTGCCAACCTCCATGCCGTATTAAAGTCTCCGCTTTAAGAATGATAAATACTGGAATTACATTCGCATTGTAAATTCTTTAGATTTTTCCTTTTAGTTGAAAAAAACCTTCAAATGCTAAAACATTATGCAATAAAAATTTTCATTATTCCTTATTATTAAACAATATAATTCTATGCAGCGGAAAAACAGCAAAAAAGTAACTGAAATAGATCACGTTGACATTTAATAGTTTTTGATATTTGTTTGTAAAAAATACACAAATTTGAATAAAATGTATTCTATTTTAATTGTGGAAAAATCTAGTGAGAATGCTGGAATTCAAGGAAAAATAAAATCTATTCTAATGTTAATCTCATCAATTATTATGGGTGCTGAATTTCATTCATAATTTTATTTAGACGCCGCCCGTCGAATTTATAGTTGACCATTTGTTTACATAAAATTTTGAAATTGCTGCGCCACTTTATGTCTAAATTATATTGCCAATTTTCAAATAACGACTGAACGACAACACAGTTTTCATGTTTGGCGATAAAATATTTATTTCATTTACTTCGTTATTACTTATCCATAAATATATCTATCGAGTCTGAGAAATTAAAATTTGTTAAACAAAATTCATTCATTGTTGGAATATAAAACGGTGCTTGCTACTGCTATGCTACTACTATGTGGATGATAACGCTGAAGATTTCAAGGAAAAAGATTAGTTGCCAACTAATATGAAATGTGAGTCCCGGCTTGGGCATTTACCCTCCCATAGCACAGAGAATACATCGATGATTGCTGTAATGATGGGAATGATGCACATACTGCCTCAACAAATTTCCCATTTGGGAATAAAACACTGAAAAAGTTTTTATGCTGCAAATTCAATTCTTTTTGTAAAAATCAGAAACCCAACTGCAAAATATGAGTTTTTGTGGAAAAGAAAATAGAGGTTTTCATACACTTCGGAAGCTTTATGCATTTCATGTAAACCATAAATTCGTAATATAATAACGGTGCATACGTGAAAAATGATTTAAATTATACATTTTCCTCCACTCCTTTCCTCTTCCTCCCAATCTGACAGTGAAAAAAACAAGAAACTTTTACATTTTTAGAGGACAAAGGAACAAGGGAAACACGGGGAGAAGTAGATAGAACAGGAAAGTTCATGCAAGTCACAGTATTAATCCGATGAGAAGTTCACTCATCTCCCTCCCTCTTGTTGATTAAAGGAGACCAAGCAATTTGCATAATCATATTTTACACGGGGTTTTAACCGTCTCTTACTATAATATACAGCATTATTCGCTCATGATAATGTTCCTACTCTTTATTATTATGATCCTAACGCAACATCATGTATGCAGTAAAATTGAGAAAGCTAAATAGATTTTGTAGGTGTGCCCACCATCACCGTCGTCACCACCGCCTCCAATTTAGAATTCAATGCTGATGTTTGTCCTTTTTGTCTTCTAATTCTCCGTAATAGTCTCACATAGTTGCCCAATATGGCCCGTGAAACAACCTGCTATGATTATGATATTAGTATTATTCACTAATGCATAACACATTTTGACGATAGCACTGCGACTGCGACACTTTTTACATTCCCGGTGTGAGATTGATGTGACACATACGCTTTCCAAGGATTACATAAGAAAAACTGTCATCAGCCTGTAATAGCAGTAGCAAGTAAAGAATTGTAGTACGTGCACGAGAAAGTTGCGTCCTCATTCCATATATGTACTACACTTATGCTAAACAACTATATATTTCGCTATTCATTATTAATCATATTGTATAATATATTACCCGGGAGAAAAGAAAGGGGAAATCATACGGAACAAATGGGAAAATAAAAACAAGTGGCCATTCTGACGCGATACTTCACCTTATTTTGCATACGAAATTATTGCTGATTGGATGAGCTCATATCAACGGGAAGACTTTGTTAAAAGTAGTTGCGAAAAAGGGAATACTTTAAAGTTGTATTGAATAAACCCTCGAGTTAAAACTATTTCTATATTCTTTCCGCCACACTTTAAAATGTGACAGTTTGAATAATAACAGGATATATTACCCGTGACAGGATTTGACTGCTGTAGTAATATATCCTGCAGAAGTATATTAAACAATATAGAAATTTAATAGAGCTAGAAAACTATATGGAAATGAAATGCGTCAGCCAATCTTTTTTATTAAACATGCTTCGTTAGTCAATTTTTATTTTTAATATATTCCATTAACATATCAAGGTTATTATTGCAAACGGATGAGATACTATAGTTTCCTCGGGTATATAGCATAATGTCTGGACATATACTATTGCTATAATAGCAAGATATTAATATTTTATTATGACAATGAAATGTCGTGTCATGTTTATTTAAAAACATTAGGAGTTTCCTCAGGTAATTCAAAAATATTAAGATTTAAGGCTTCTGATTAAATGCGAGATTTTCCTTGTTTTATACAAAGCCGTGGCTCAAGTACATTATCCTTGTTTTATGATCCGAAACATAATTAGTATTCTTCTGGTGCCATTTGTCCCATCATATTCTCATTTTTCTTATAATTTGCAATTTCAAGTTTCAATGAATTTACAACGGCAAACCAGCAAAGATAATTACAAAAGAGTAAAGAAATATTCTAATGATGAAGAAGTTAATAGTAAACTCGATACAAGTGTGAATAATTTGATTAAGTGATGCTTTACAAAAGCTATTATATAACTACTTTTGAATGGATTTCATAGACAAGTATTAAATCTCAAATGAGTGTTTTCTTTTTGTTTTACAACAACAAACCCCTTAATTTTATGCATTTCATTTCCTTTTACTAAAATGACAAAAAGGTAATATGAAACAGGCTTTTATGCGAGTGTTTATTGTTTTTACTCACGTTAAAAAACTGACGTTTTGTAAACACTCTCATTACTATGCACGTTTTGAAAGTTTAACATAATTTAAAGCGAGCGGATTAGATTTTCCTATGTCTATTACAATATCAGTTGAAATTGCTACTGGCAAAGTTTTTACATCTGTTCCACTTGCACCTATTTTCATTAAAACACTCATCATTATCTTTATAAATAAGCATAATCATAAAGTAATCCCACCGATATTTTTCAACTTTTTTCAACGTGTTTCTACTCTGTAAATGCGTCAAAATGAGCCTTAGCAAGTAATGTGAGCTTATTTTTGACAAAGAATGTTTTCCTTGTGTGGGCTGTAGAATTCAATGAAAGTGTATCTCTTTTATAAAATATTTTAGCTACTTGTGAGACAAAAAACTGCTCATAATTCAATATTACAAGAGAAAGTGTCATGTTCTTGAGCTTACTATTATAAATAGTAGAAGTCCTTTGTTTGTCATCAAAGTCTTTTCTTTTATTCTACGTTTTCCTCCCCTGTTTCTCTACTCTTTAAAAATTCACAAGACTTCATGTTTCAAATACTAAATTGGAAACCATTTGTCAGTTAAATGGCTGTAATTTTATTCTCATATCATTGATAAACTTACCCAACAAAAACACTTTACATCATCGATATACAGATTTTTGAACGTTGCATGCACTTTTAGCAAAGGACTAACAGACAAGAAAGATGGATATTTATTTTATATACAACAGTTAATATCAATCACTGAAAAAGTTTTTTCGACAAACTAGACTGTTGGGCTTGGTGGAAAGATATTTAGATTGTGGACGATAAGCGATACTTTCCCCGGAAGATGTGTGGGTGGTACTGAATCATAAAACGGATGCAAAAGTATTTGCAAATAGCTCCAATTCACAAAACCCTTGTATAAAAATATGTATGTGTGTCTTGGTGTCTGTCAGTGGTGCTGCTGGTGGTATTGGGCTAGTCGAAAAAATGAAAAAAAGGAGAATGTGGTATGAAAGTTTTTGAGTATATTCTATTCAAATATTTCATTTGAAATTCTGTTTCTTTGTATTTTTTGTTGGACCCAAGCCCATTGTAATAAAAGGCTCTACGGGATATAGACATGCTGTGTAAATGAAAGTATGCGTATGAAATGAAGGTGAAGAAGAGCGGAATGAGATATAGTGTATAAAGGGATTCAACATATATAGCATATTTTGCAAAAATCTAAAGCACATCACTTTCCAGGATAATATTTAGACAAGGACTCCACTAGCCTTTCTCAATGTTATACAATATTTTAAATCCTAATGCATTCCTTGCCACAAAGTAACAGCAATTTTACGGAAAGAACAATGAGTAAAAGTTGCGCAAAAAATACTAGGTGAAATGTTGGAAGTGTCAGGAGGAGCAGAAAAAGAAAGAATTCTTCTTTTATTTATACGACTTTTTACTTTTGATTCAGCTTATCAGTTGCTTCCATTGATAATAAATAAAACTAGTTAAAATAGGGATGTTATAAGATTATATTTAAACACCTACATGAAATCATTGCAAAAGCTGTGTGGTAGCTAAAAAGTCTAATGTAAGCAAAAATGTTTAAATACGTAACATAAAACAGATTTTTTGAATAAATATGGGCAATTCTTTATATCTTTTTGGAAAGACGAGATCGCAATTTGCCATTTCTCTCGTACTGTCCCCATACATGTACAAAACGTGTTCAGGGTACAATAAAAAAGTACACCCGGAAAAGATAACGAGAAAGGACTGCGGCGTTTTATTTTTAAATAATTGTTATTTAAAATGCATAGAACAGCGGATTTGGGTAGTTAATGGTGGCGGTCAATAGTTTCACTATTACTCGTTATATTTATCTGCTAAGCAAAAGGTGTGTCAATTTACTACTATTCATCAAATATTTTAGTACTGGAGCAAACCTATAAAAATATTAAAACCAATTTTTGATAGGTTAAAGAGATTCTGAAAACCTTGAGAAAAACTCATTCCAGGTCGGAGGTTATATTTTTTATATGACTTGGTTTATTACTTGTAAAGTTGTGGGTGAATCAGCATGAATAAAAATTGGCTTCAGGAACTATATTATTAGTATTCTAAAGCAATAATGTTATGCATCGCTGCAATTTATTCTTGTATCGATCATAAATACAAGTTTTGTTGGTAGAGAGACGCCTTCCTGTATCTCAAATTTCGTATTCTTCATTTTTTTATGTTGGAACTGACCCAAATTTTGACAAAAAATACGTTTAGGTGAAAGTATATGCAAATGTTTACAGAAATAAAGACTTTTACAGTCTATCAAACCAGTTGAAATTGTTCCCCGCATTGAATGTTCCCTTCTCAGCAGTTTTACCCCGTGCGATAACTTTGTCATCT
>JAHZNK010001829.1:0-18745 GCA_027744615.1 Lepidocyrtus cf. nigrosetosus NNG-2020
AGCAGAAAGGAAATAATCAATACTTGCAATCAGAGACACCCGTCGAAGAGTTCGGTTTATCAAATAAAAACACGTTTTTATCTCGTACTAAAAAATTCTTTCCAGTTCTTTTCCTTCTGCAACTTTAGAAAATAACGGATAGAAAGGAGCTTTTCCTCGACTGATTTTCAATCGATCACTCATTTCTTTGCTAATTATGAGGGAAACAGAAAGTTCTTTCCCCTTTTAGTTTTTTATAACAAAATATGGCATGCGCAGCTTTATCATCGAACGCTAATAAATAAAACTAATTTACAAAGTTTTAGTAAAAGCGGATGAAGATGGTGAAAAATGAAATAAAATTTATCCTACGCCGTTGACATAAAATCAGGAGAGAATGAGATAGCTAAATAAATATTGCATGTATAATGCAGTTTGCTTATTCTGTCTATTTGCCATTCTTGTATTGAATTTATTAAGGCGGTAGATATACATGTATTCGCTTCCCAATTATATTTTATCTACAAGAAAATAGAAACAGAGTTAGGAAATTCAAAGAATGCAAATTTTTTAAAAAGTTTTGCTTTTTAAGATGATGCAATATATTTTGTCATCAGTATAGTTCCCAATAAGGGAAAAATAGATTTGAGCTGTTCCTGAAGCGTTAGCAGAAGAAAAAGAACTGGAAAGAATTTTTTAGCACGAGATAAAAACGTGTTTTTATTTGATAAACCGAACTCTTCGACGGGTGTCTCTGATTGCAAGTATTGATTATTTCCTTTCTGCTGCTTTGGATAATGACGATGATGATGACTGATGAATCCAATTGGCTTGATGAGCTATTTCTTCTTCTTTATGCAAACCATCATAAATGTAATTAATATGTTTATATTAGAATGCAGATTTGAATAAAAACTGTTATCAAACGCGACATGTTTAAATGATGTGTGTTAATAATCTTAAGAACCTAAATTCAGTTGAGCCTCGATATAACAATCTTGCTTTATACTGGCCAAGTGGAAAGTGGTTCGTTATGGAAGAGTTTGTTACTCGATTATTCTAAACGCTTTTTTTAACGGAAACTAATCCCTGAAGTTAATTTGAGCAAGGTAAAAATAAGCTGAAATTATACAAAAGGCAAACCCGTAACTCTTGTTTTGTTGTGAAGGAAAAGCCGAAGGGAGGAATGAATATAATGATAGAGCTGAAATTGAAAGAATAAAAATGTAGATTTCATAGACAATGAGAGCAACACGAGTACATTTTGTACCCAAAAAAGGGAGAGGAGTAGCGGAGAAAGACAGATAGAATATTGTATTATATTAATCCGAATAAAACAGATTCTGTGTATTGCCAAGCCGCACATCTTTCCCCCTTCATCTCCAATTGTCACTCGTAATTAAAATGTGGATCGATATATTGCTTCCATCTCCGATATCGCCGATAGTCAACCATTATGATTTGCCCTTTCGGATCAAATCCAGCTCACATCACACACAGCCAAACAAAAAGAGCTTTCCTATTAAATATTTGGATATGCTTAGTTTTTTGTTCTTTCATTCTAATTGATTTGATATAGACGAGCTTATAATGTTGCGCAGTTTAACATTTGGATACTTTCTATGACTTTCTATCATTCATTTGATACCTATTCCGTATTTTCATATCAGCTTTCTCCAAACTTTGTTTTCAACAGGGTAAACCCAAACATTATTCTTGTTTGGCATTTTGTTAAACAAAACAAGCAGATACCTGATGTAACAAAGGAAATACTATTGAAGAAGTTTCTTAGGTTTTTTAAAAGCTGTAAAAATGATTCATGCATGATTTCCAACATGAAAGTAGGAGCTGGACTTTTGCTGCAGATTTGCCGCTAACACACAATATCTATCACACGTACCAGATAAAAGGATCGCTTAATCCAGTTGATCTAGTTAAACGCTTTAAAGTGGTTTTTGCAGATAAAAACTACTCCGGTATAATGAATAAGTAACTGATAATTATCACTTTGTTTACATATATTTGCTTTTGTCTAATCTAAGCGTCCTTGTATGATTGAGCGATGTAATAGTGAAATCTCACTGTACGGGATTGGAAAAAGAAAGCTATCAAGTCACTTTGGTCCATCGATATTTTCTACTTATTCTACAAAATCCATCATATTGGTAGAAGGATAAATGGCTGGATTGAAAGATAAGATAAAAATCTGTGAAAGTCAAGCTGAACAAAACTACGTATATCGCTACAGTAAACATTCGTATTTTAATAATGAGAGGAATTGGTTGTAAAGGAAAAGTGGTTATAAGAATGGAGCAAGTGGAATGAAAATCAGAGGCATCAACAGCAGAATCAATTGAGAAAAAAGGAAAGCTGCTAGTTTATCTGATGGAAAGGAAGAGAGAGGAAGAAGTATTACATAAAAAACTTGTCGTAATGGGAGGAATAGGATTGAATCACCAGCAACTCTTCAACGACTCCTGCCAACTTTATAATATGTCTAAAATGAAACAGAGTGAGAGAGAAATAGTAAGTTAAGGGAAAAGACTTTTTAGATTTGCTTTCCTTTTCCCTCTCTCTCACTTTACAACGTAATATACACACAATCAAGTTCTAACCCTTTTCCTCTCTTTTCTACTACTGGTGACGTATATAAATATGTCTTTTGAATGCTTTTTGCCTGGTGTATATGAGCTGCAGACTTGCGCGATTGATTGGTATCGGCAATCAATAGTATTCAGCGTATTATTGATTAGTTTGAGAGATGAGGAGAGAAAGTTATCAGACAGAGGGAGAGAAGAGAGCACATATACTGCGTCAGATTTCCCTGTTTATTTTACAATCACTCTTTCTTTTGCCTTCCTGCCTGGAACTCGTGTGCCGCTTCTTTTTTTACACAAGCCCTGTGAGAGTCCCTCAGTGAAAACTCAACTTCCTTCCTCTTCCTGGCCATCGTCATAAACACTAAGAGCGGGATTGAGACTGGATTTAGCTATAAGCCTTAGCAATAAATTTGATTTTGAAGGTAACTTAATAATAGCAATAGCATTTTTCGAAAGATGAAGGGATATTATTAAATTACAACAGTTCAATTAACAATTAGCCTTTCTTATAGTATTTTCAAATTTTAATAAGCCTTTTTACTTAGGTATTTACATTTTTTTAAAGAAACTAATCTGAAAGTTTAGATATCCATATCAACAAAAGCTATAACCTATTCTTTCATTCTCAACATAAGCTCAATTCCCAAACGAAATTTATTTCTTTACCGTTAGAATTGCCTAATCATGCAACAAAAATCATTTTGTACACATTCAGATTATCTCTAACGTTTCTTACAAAACTCATAATACCGGCATACTTTCCACTTTAAAAGAATGAAAGTTTATAAATAGTTACTTTAGTGTACATAATTAAAAATCAAGTTCATCAAATTGGCATCATGTGTACAATTGAGATAATTGAAAACAACATTTAAAAGGAGAGAGCAAAGAGGAAAGAAGAAAAGTAGCAAGTTCGCAATAAAAACAGCCACCTGCTGCTGCTCCGTTTACTATAACGGTCTCGTCTACAGCTCCATTGGCGCGACCACAACTGCTCGTTCCTCACAGCTAAAAAAGGATCTTATATTTTTACGTTTTTCCTTAGGAAAAAAGCACATGTGGATAAAATCCCTTTGTGATGTGTAAGTGAACAGTGGAAATGTTCAGTGTATTTGAATCTGAGAGTGAAAGTAGTTTATTTTACAAAGATGTAGGGGACAAGGAAAAGATTCTGTGGGAGAAATTGGGAGATCTATGTAAAACATGTTCCAATACTTTCCTTCTCATGCATTCATGAAAGTGTGGAAAATGAGCATTTACTTTGCAAAGGTTGACCAAGCTAGGAAAACAAGTTAAGCCAGTTCTTTTCTACTTAAGGCATTATGCCACTTCTCCCGTTTTCTCTCCTGTTGGACCCGGACCCTACTTTCTGCAAGACTGAAAGAACGTTAGAAAGAATGGATATTGCATTTTACATGCAACACCGTTGTCTTTTTAACTTTTGCTTGCCTTTCATATCAACAGAAAAAATGTAATTTGTTAATAAAAGTGAAGCAGATAGTTTTTTGTGAAAATAAACTGTTTAAAATGGAAAGATGCACAAAATCCAAAGGTAAATTCAGATTTATAACAATTTTATGAAACGGTGGAAAAATTAAATAATTATTTATGTTTATTAGTTTATATTTTCCCACGAATCAGTAAACTCCCTCTGTCACATGAAGACAGCATTACTGTTAAAATTGAGAGAAACAGATTGGAATGAGATGATGATGATGAGTGCAATGAATGAGTGAAACCTTTCGTTTGATTTCATTGCATTGATAGGAAAACGCTGCTGAATGAAACCAGGAAAGCTCTTTTTATCCTGTTGACTCTATCCCAGAGTAAACCAAGTTGGGAAAGTAGTAGTAAAAAGAAACGTGCGGGAGAAGGTTGTTGCGAATGAAGCTCTCTCTTTCACACTGTTGATTCCCATGCTATTCTAGAAAGGGTTAAGCACTCCCAGCCTGTTTCAGTTCACATATATGATCCATATTTTCGTATATGATGTAAGTTTCTTTTAGTCCATGTGGGTAAATTTCATTTTTGCATTTATAAGATTTAGGTTCATTATAATGGAGCCTGCCATTTAAATATTTTGCATTTACTTGATTAAATGATTTATAAAATCGAATCTTGGGTACACGAAAAAATATTAATCATTTCAGAAAATTCTAATTACTAGTTCTGTTTATATTACAAGGATGATTATCAGGAGCTCGGTTTAAAAAGTATTTTTCTAATATTTAGACTAGGGAAATACTGAACATCTTTGCTTCCATCTTCAAACCACTTTCTCTTTTTGAGTATGATGGGAAGGGGTTTTTTCATTAATATTCGATGGCCCTCCGGTTGATAATTACTCGATTTTTATGTCTCATCTTATCTAATTAGAGAAAGGGGTTTGGAATCATCATATTTCTTCCTCCCTCGTTATCTATCTTTACATTGTAAGTTGCTTTGAAGATGATTGTGACGATATAAAATGCTTTTGCCAGCGGACACTTTTTTTTTCCATCTAATTAGAATATTTTTCTTATCTTTCTCATTACGAAAATAGGGAAAGAATACCAAAGTATTTTTTTAAAAATAACTACCATGATCGTTGAAAATAAATTTAAAAAAAGATAATCACATTCGTCTAATAAAGATTATAAAACAAAGGAGTATTAATAATGTTTGCAGACGGGAAACTTTAAAAGTTCCTATTTGTTTAATAATTATTAAAAAAGTTGACAAAAGTAAAAATTGTAACAATTCAACACAATTTTGTAAAGTTATTTTAATTAGTTTAATAAACCTTTTTTTAAACTTCATATAGGAAAATAGCTTGCAGAGAAATACGACAAAAAATATTTTTAGAAAATCGCATATTACGGAAATTATGAAACTATTACTGTTTGGGATGTCAAACCTGAGCTATGCAAAACTGAATAAAGCAAAAAAGATTTTCTAATTTCCCATTGCTCTTTAGTAATTGCAAAAGCCAACCCTTTTCCTTTATCCTGTCGTTTTTTCCAATTAATTTAAAAGCTCAAACATTTTATTTTACACTTGACTATTCTTTTTTGTTTTTTTACTTTCCCTATTCGTAAACCTGGATTCTTTGTATTCCCAACAATTAGAAATGTTTTAAAATTATTGATATTTTTTAGTGTTTCCAAACGCAAATATATCCGAGTCACTATTTTCTTCACATGTTTTTTTCTGAAAGTTGTTAAATCTGTTTATGTTTTGACTTTTGAGATGAAAAGATCTGACATTGACCGTATGAATTATAGACTTTCTTTAGAGAGCTTTCTTATACCTAGTTTTAACTTTAATCTGCTTTTATCCTATGTGATCAACGGGTAGAAAATGAAAGTTGAAAAACAGGGATTGAAGAAAATGTTTCGTAATATGGACAGATTCAGTTTATGATGTATCTTTGTCAAGAACTGGGTGGTGTTGCTCAAAAAGTTACCCTCTTTTCTTTTTCATTGCAAAAATTCTTGAAATTTTTTACTTGTTTAAGCCCACCCCATTTGGTAAAATACACTGTTTTATAAAATGAACAATGAAAATACTTTCAAGTTGGGAAAGTAAGAAAATGATTTTTCTTGGGGGAAAATTAAGAAACTCTCAGTAAAGATGGGTAATTCTCGGTAATAACAACAATAAAGCCTGGAATTAAATCTTTTCCCTGCCGTATGTAAAAAAAGCTTTCACTTTTAAACGTTTTCACTAAAAACGAAGGAGAAAATACACCCTTCACGTGATATTTTAAATTTAAAACTAAAGCGACACAATGAAAAGTAGTTTGCTAGGATTTACGTAAGGAATCATAGCAAAACTTTTGGAATGTTTAACTCAAAATAGAAGAAATTTAGTTCTTAACCTATTTATAAAAATCAAACTCCGCTATAAAGGAACTAGTTTGGATAAAAGCTGTACGTTACACCTTGTAAGTACTTTATACGCAAGTACGTTATAGCAAAGTGCACAGAACAGTTCATACTTTAAGCTTAGGAAATTGAAGTAGTTGTTGATGAAGGAAAGAAAGTGGAAAACCCACCGATTTTGAAAGTTTAAAAGGAATCAGATTTCCATGACATTTGCGGTTTTTAAACTTATACCGGTGTAAACTGTCAACTTTTCCCAAGCATTTTCCACTTTGGTTTCTTTAACATTCTTTTCTATTTCTACCACTTTTTGGTGTTTTATTTGTAATCCTCATCACCCTTATTAAAATGATATTCGATAGAAGAAAATAAGAGTTGGTGAAAAAAGAACCGCAGCGTGCGGTCTGGGAAAACTTAAAACAAGGAAATTTATTAAGCAACGATAGGCGTTTTTAGAGGTGATGATGTGATAGCCATGGTTTCATTTTGAGGCGAAAATTGTCACTTTTTATTCCAAAAACTTTCCCTTTATCCTGCTCGGGACTGTCGTTAGTATTGCTTACAAAAATAAAATGTGAGAGTTTATAAAAAAATACTTTTTTACTAACAATTACGTTTGAACTAAAATTAACAAACAAGCACAATGCTTGAATTTCTTTTTTCTCAAGGAATGGGGCGCAAATTAACGATGACTTTTACTTTATGAGTTTAAAAAATGAAACGACTTCCGGATTTAGCATTTTATCTTTCTCTTTCAAGATTCTCAGACAGACACCGTTGTTATTATTTTTATTTGTTTTAATGCCGTTGCAGAAGAGTAGCAAAAACTACCTTTTTCTACGGATGGGAGGAGCGATTATGTTATCAGTTATGGCTCCCGGCTGTAGATAATTGCTGGTACATAAAAACTTTCCAAAAAACTGTAAAAAGGAAGCTTGGAGTGGAAAAATAAAGAATAAATGATATTTTAAAAACTTTTTATGAGATTCTGGAAGTTATCTTCATCAACAACAGATACTCACGGCGAAAATGACAAGAGAAAAAATGACAATTAAAATATTTCCATTGTGAGAAATTAGAATTGAAACCTCTCCAGTTTTTATAATGGCTGATGCAGCTCCATGAAATACCGCTAAAGATTTTTAGTGTTAAAAATATAAAGCAAATACTGCCTAATAAGCTTTCCAAATTGTGAATTATTTTTAGTTTAATTGTTTGTGAAATGTGGTTCAAGTATAAAAAAAATTTATAATTTTTGGATAACAATACTTTAAAAATATGATTATATCAGTTCCTAAAACTACCTACTATAACGGCATACATTCATTAGAACGAAACAAATGCAATCTAATATAATCTTTTTTGCAATTCTTTTTTACTTATACCCTTTCAAAAAATGTTGATTTACACGAATGAAAAATTCATTTAGCAGGAGCATCTCCAAGTCTTATCTCTCGTGTTTGTCACTGCTGCTGTCCAACTCGTTTTTTTCTCAAGAAACCCTTTTCAACTCTTGGATAGGGCGCTCCATCTCCTCATCTCTTCCTGTTAATTTGTTTCCGAGAGTGGAAGCCAGAAGGGAAAAAATATTCGGGAAAATTAATCATAGAAAACCCATTTCCATACAACAATTTCATCTTCATAATCATATTTAAAGTTAAACTTAAATGTCGTTTTATATCGAAAAATAGGATTTTAGCTTTTTTACAAGTTTATCCTCTTCTTTCCATGTTATTGTACAAAAAATAATAAATTTTCGTGTCGAGATATTTTTTATCTTGTTGATGACGGTAAATACTTATCCCGCATTTCTCAATCCCCACCACTTCTTACTCAACCGCTTCAAAATGAAATTCATTTGGAAAATTACTGGGAAAGTAGGCGGATTTATTTTTAAATTCATATTTTTTGTATAATAACATTGACGACATAATTAATGATTTATGAAGACATTCTAAAATGCCCGTGATAATAACATTTTTTATTGATCTTAAAGTAAATATTAAAATGTTCATTTTTCTAGAATACCTATTTTTACTTAAACTTTATGTTTTAACGGTAAGAATGCATAAAAATATTTAATACAATTTAAAGTTCTGCTTATCACCCAATGTAGAATCCATTCCGTCTAAATTTGGTGTATTTTCCAATTCTTTTTAAAATATAAACTTTTCATCTTTGATCTTCTTTTTCTTCCATTTATTTTCCCATTAGCTCGTCATACCGTATATTCCTAATACGAACCCGGGCATAAAAATAAAGCATAATTTTCTATCGGTCTTTTCTTGGACCACTTGGCCTATAGGCTTGATGGGATGTTCAAAGCTAAAATAGAAAGATATTACGTAAGAGATACTTTCTCCTATTTTATGTTGGAAGGAGTCACAGATAAAGACACTGATTTACTCTCAGGATTTGCGTTAATTTCTTTTTCTTTTTACTACCACCCGCTTTGATCACTTTTTCTCCCATTTTAATCTCGAATCATCTTCCCTTTTTTCCCTCATCCTTTTTTTGTTTAATTCAATTACTGAATATAACCACCACCAGCATAAGAGAAAGAAGTAGGCGAAATGAGTTCTTTGGCAATCAAGCTATATGCAAACTGGGGAATGAAATAAAAAAAGAACAGTAAAAGTTATTTAACTGACATTCTATTTATTCAACTTTTTTCTTACAAGCTAGGAAAAAGGGTAAAAAACAATAGAAAATAAACGAAATTAATACACTTGACAGGAAACAGCAAACTCTTTTAAATGCCTAGTCAAAGTTTTTTTTACCAGTATTCTATTAACAAAGCATTTCTTTTTTCATGTGAATTTAAGCACAATCTAACAAAAACAAAGCCTTTTTTCCTTCATGCTGCTAAAACGATTACTTTTGCAATTTGTTCCAAGCCACTCCTCCTTAATCTTTTTTTTCTAAAAAGGACTTTTGATTTTTAGGATGGTTAGCCTATTTAATACTTCTAATACAATTACTTTTTCTACAATCCTTTGCATACATATTTGAACTCCGGAACACTTATCTTCTAAAAAATGTCAAATATTATCAAAGAATTAGTGATTTAATAACATTCCTAATTACAAAATCATTTAATGCTTAAAAGATAGCTGAGATAAAAAGGGTTTGATCATTGCATGACATTTTGAGTCACTGCGCTTCTAATTCTATTTCATCCTTTGAAGTATTTTACTTTTTATCTTCACCCTCTGAGCATGAATTTCCAGCGTTACGTTACAGATCGCTTTTAAATTTAATTTGTCTTCATCAACCGGCTAAAATCACATTTGCATTAACTGTGTTCTTACCGTTTTGCCATTTAAAAAAGACGTAGACATTTTTTAATATTTAAAACTCTTAAAAATTGTAGTTAAATATTATTGAAACATTTGACACGAGTATTGCGCCATAGTATAGAGAATAATGCAGCGGCTTATTTCAATATCCGTTTCCTGAGGAAAGGAATGCCAGTAGTGACGGATACAAAAAACGAAGGAGGTCATCATGTGGAAAAATAAGGAAAAAAAGTGAAAAGGGGGAAAAGTGAAATAAAATGTTGGACGATGAAAAATAAAAATCACAAAAAGACTTTCTCTTTAGGAAATCAGTCCTGCAAACTACTTATGCAAAGTTGTGAAGAACGTTGCAGAAAGGAAGTTCTTTGCGTTTTATAGATACTTTGGAGAAAATAGGAATTATTAGGAAAATGCATATTTTGGGAAGTTTATGGCTACGTGCTTTTTATTTTCTTCGGCGTTTCATTTTGATCAGCTTGTTACCCTCCCGGAAAGTATTCAACCCTGACTAGCACATTCAAAAGTTTTCAACCCTTCGTTCAACCATCCATACAATTTGAGCAATTCAATGAGCCCGCTAACCGTTATCCTTTTTGACTTTTGACAGATTTGGCGTATTATGTCAAACAGTTTTGTTGTGTTCATCATCAGACGATCATTTGAAAAATGATGTTCTTCTCTCTGCTCTTCCTTACACACTTAAAAGGAGCAACTCAACCGTTGAGAAACATTCTACCCCCGCTCAAATATTCAAACTTTTCTTTGAAACTATATCGAACCTTAATTTTTAAATCTTTTTGATATTTCTCAACATTATATAATATTATTATTTGCTTTATGCAAAATATTACTACTGTAGTTCACCAGTCCATAATATAGCGCTGATATCAAATCCAGTCATTCCTCGTAACTACTTGTCCACTACAAGCAAAGTTATTATAGCGGAGTTTGACTGTTTCTATGTGCTTAGTTCTTAAATGAGCAGTAATAACCTTCAGAAAAATTTGTATGGGGCAATTTGAATTTGTTGGTTAGTAATAAACCAGTTTAACAAGAACCGTGAAAATCAATGATTAACAAGATGCATAACATTGTATTTTGCCACAAAAGTCAATGAATATTCCAAAAATTGTATTGCAGCTTTACAATAGTAACAGCAATCTTATAAAATTCCTAGAAAAAATGTACTTTGTCTTGTCATTTCTTTATAAACACGGTTTAAACTTGTTCAATGTGCAGATTAACGTAAAAAGGCAGTAAAGCCTAAAACGAGCCATAAAAGATATTGTCAGTTGCGTATTTGCATTTCAATTGATTCCTATCTTCCGGAGACAATTGACTTTCTCCAGGAAAAATACAAGTTCATGAATTTATCAAAGACAAATTCTGTTTACAATGTCTGCGTTGATATAGAACAGGATAAGATATATAGGAAGAGACACCCTTTCTAGGTTTTTACCCTCTTTTTAAAAAAAGAGACAATTTTTTTCTTTTAAACAAGTTGTAAAAAGGGAAAGTACAAGCATTATTTCAACCCAGCTCTTTTACATCATCGTTTTAAAGTAAAATATCGAAAAGAAAAAGCAGGGGTGGAGAAAATTACATCTACATAATAAAAAATGAATGGAGAGAGAATAGGATCGACAAGAGTGTGTGTGGTTGTGTTCCAAACGAAAAAACGTTTCTAATCTAATGTAACACATCAACATATCTTTTAAATCATTTCATTCACTGACAATATTGCTTATTGACAAGTTAAACAACAACAATCTACTCAAATGTGATCTTTACTTGTACAAATTTAATAGCTTGTTGTGTAGATAAGTGATAAGGAAAGAAAAAACGAAAAATTATACTTTCTTTAAACCAAAATCATAACGAAATATTTAACTTCAAGGAAGATCATTACAATATACTTTACGATTGTAAATTATGCCGAGTTGCATTGTTTATTGAGAACGAAACAAAAAATTAGATGGTTTCATACGGCTCAGTTAAGAATAGAAAAAAATGTATTGCAAAGGCAGCACTAGATGGTGCAAAACCCGGTAAATAAAAACCCACTTCAGCAGCCTGAGCATTAATACAGGAGCAACGAAGAAAACGTTGACTTCATTCGTTCCTCATAAGGAAACTCTTTTATTAAAGGTTGAAGGTGCAAGGGTGATGCAACCCCTTGCTCTGATTTACAACAAAAGTGTATAAATGAAACAATTGAAATATTAAAAACCTTGGATGAGCTAGTACTTACCTGGTTTATCATCTTTTCTTAAATGCAATTAATTGAATTTTTAAAGCAAATCATTTTTTCATAGAGGTTAAATAATATGCAAATGAGGTATAAATGGTATAATTAAATCCAATAAAATGAAACGGATACTTTGATTTATCCCGATTTTAATTTTGTACAGCAATCAATCTAAAGAAAACGTTTGTTGTCAGCGTAACAGCAGCGGTGTGTAGTTATTTCTGATAAAAAGGGACCATCGTAGGAGGAAAATGGTCTCACAGTCTCGTATAATAACATCATGCTAGGATATGTCGACTTGTCAAATATTCTTGACAGCTGATTAGACAAAAAATCCATGGGGGCTAGCTCTCCTCCACCTTTGATTGACAGTTAACCTAGGACCTTTTGACGGGAAACTGATTTGAAATGTAAGCTGTGTCTATCTTTGGAATGAAGCCTCACAGAGGATATTTTAGCAGGTTTTTTTATTCCCTTCCCAAAGGAACGGGAAAACACGTTGTTAATATCATCAATCGAAGAGAAGATCACACATAAACAGCATTTAATATCTTGTCAAGTCGTATTTCCCACATGAACTGGTCAGAAAAAAGTTTTAATTTTCTCTCTACTTTTCCTCCGCGGTGAATAATTTTACAAGTGATCACGTCTATTACTCGACATATCAATCATCGGATCTCTTTAAGACTTGGGGTGAAATGATATCTTTTAAATATTTTTAAAAACAAGTAAAACCTTGCTTATGACTCATTTATTGAATCTTCCATTTCTCCGTGAATAGATTTAATAAAACTCATAAAATTCTTTCAAATGGCTGATCTGGTGTGAAAATATTTTCATAAGTTTGATGAGGGGCTCAATAACTGAACGTTTTGATAAAATGAGAATTAATCTGACTTGATCTCTTCCTCTTTATCCAGTGATACTTCATCCACCAATGAATTATTCATTTGACAATACACGCGTGTGGTCCACTCTGATCAAAATCAAATAAATGAGCTTACCTACGGCCTATGCTGACAATAACACAAAGTAGCCAAAGGATTCCTTTTCAGCTCTCACTCCTTTAAATCCTTAAACCAAAAGATATCCCCCACAATTTAGTTTTTTATTACAGCAACAGGGAAAACGATGTTAAACTTGTAAAATTGTATAAAAATGAATATTTCAAAAAATTGATACGATGTGCAACCTACTTGGAAATTTATATCTCTATTCATCCTGAAAAGCATAAAAAATATTCAAAATAATGCCAATTTTTAATAGGGTCGACCAAGGTCAAAGTAATTCCCCATTTATTAGCAATAGTGAATTTGTAGGAAATATTTGAAAAAATAAATTTACCCTTTTCCCAAATTCCTTCTAGACAAATTTTATTGACCATGAAAGCTCTCAAAGACACAGATCAAAGTGAAAAGATATGTGACAAAAAGAATCAAGTAATTGATCCTTCTCTAGGGACCAACAACAATATATTTTTTATCAATATTACCAATCAGATCACGTCACCCCTTTTTTCCCTTCTCAATTCCGCTTTTTTATCCCAGATCATACCATCATTCATCCATCCCATTGTCATCCCATACATCCCCCATACAGAATAACGTGGATTTATACAAACATAAATAATACAGACGGTGTTCCGCTAAGCACGTAATATTCTTCTTTTTCTTTCTTTCTCCCCAAACATCATTCGTGTGACAAAAGATTCTCAAGCTTTTAATGGACTATATCGTCTTCTTATCAAATATTTTTATATTAGCATACGCATAGTTTTTTAAAAATACTTTTATATTTCTGGGGGAGAATCTCTAAAAAAAACAGGCAAATTTATGGTGGCAGTCAAACTCACAGCAGTGATCAGGATCATGGAAAAAGGACATAACGACATATTCACAATTTAAGAGAAAACGAACCCTTTCTTAAATTCCTTAATTCTCGTAAAGGAAAACATTTTCCTTTGGTCACTTGCTACAAAAACATTGTGTTGTATTAGATATTTGTGGTGACCAAAAGAAAAAGATTCTGAGGGGACAGTCACAAGATCTGGTTCTTGAAGGGCAACAAAAATTATGGGTTTTTATAGGGGAATGAGCCTACTTATGTATGAGCTAACAGGGCTAATTCATGTGAATGATCTATGCATATTATGAAAATTGAACAATTCCTCCGAATTCTTCTGTAAAAAGAGTGAAATTTGATTTTTTCAGAGGCATATCATACCCCAATAAAATACTGTGTCTTGTACATCACAATATATTCTGAAAAGTAATCTGGACTTTCATTCATATTCAATTACAAAGGATTACTTTACCAGGTCAGCTAGAAAGGGAAATTACTGGAGAAAAAAGTAAAAAGAAAAATCTTAAAAATAACCTGGCCATTCATCATTTTACAAGACGTTTGGATTCTGGTTAAATTCAGGATATTTTTAGTGTCCAGCTTGAGTTACTGTTTTGTCTGTTTTTACGGAATAAAATAATACGTTATGATTTGATATAAATATAAAATGCAGTAAATAAATCGTTTTTTGAATATTTCTTACATTTTTATACTCCCAAATATTTGTCAGGTGTTTATCGCATTCCATTCCTGAATATTTTGGGTTGCAACCTTATTTTTTATATAAAAACTTGTTGATATAAAATACTTCACAAGCGTCTCAATAACATACTTGATCTTCCAAAAACTCTTACGATTATCTTATATGATTGCCCATTATCATGCTGAATATGTTCAAAGATAAGTGATATATGAGGTTGACGATAATCTCCTATTTTTAAAATCCAGTCGTGCGTTTATTCCAATCTCTGGCATATGTTCTATGACGTAATGTATTATGAAAACCGAGGAATTCCTTAAATTGTATTCATTTTCATTTGTTTTATTGTCATTGTTACAACAACTCATAATACAATTATCATTGTCCTCATCACAATGATTTTTATCGTACAAAAATATATGTGATAGATTTGTCAGCTAAAATGTTGACTATTGCAGGGGCAGCTTGTTAGGAGAATATCGAAATGAATCTGGGCAGATTCCAAAACGTTTACAAGGAATTTGGTGTAAAGATAAATATCAAAAAATACTTGCTACGGTGGGTTGTTGGTAGTAAAATTGTGAATGTTTTACTACCTGATGCATCTTTGGTAATAATAACAAGAAAAACAATATTTGTTTTCTCAAATTTAGCCAAAGTGTACTTCATTCTCTATTGTAACATTATTTTAAATGACAAAATTATGTATTGACTGGTTCATCTTTTCATTGTAATACGATATTGGGCAAGGGAGCACAGAAACAAGAGTCAGATACAAATATTTATAAAGAATTCTGATTTTCAAATGAATCTCATTTTTTATTAAGGTTTAAAAATCAAAGTACATCGTGATAACTACTTGTCCCATATAAGCAAAGTCGTTATAATAACGCAGCTTAATTGTAGATTTGACAGTAACTATATTTGGGTTGAACTAAAAAATATTGAAGTTTTACTAGTTGAATGTCCAGCGATCATGCAATACTAGTAATACTAGAGCGAAAGAAAATGCAATGATTATTGTCTTAAGTGCGTATTTGCTATAATTTATATTCTTCAAAGATTCGTGTCAGTTATTTCAAGTTTATAATCAGTGATGATGTTCGGATTATATACCTCTGAAGGATTCAGTTTCAATTTGCATAACAATACACATTTGATTTTCTAAAGATTTTTCAACAACCAGAAAAGACGGTTTACATAAACACTGCAATTTTATCAGATAGCGGTTAACAAAGCAAAAGCTGTTTGACGGTTTACCCAATTGCCAATTTACACAAGCCTGAATACCTAATCCCATTAAGTACAAGTCTTGTTAGGAAAGATTTTATTGATCAGGATTGAAACCTGGAATAATGACTGGGATTGAGAGAGAACAAAACGTTTCACGCTGGAAAACAATGTGAAATAGAATCATGTGTGAGTCGGGTGTCCATCCAGTCAAAAGGAAGAAGAACTCAATCTAGATCAGAAACCATAAAATATGTTTTTGTGTCCTTTGCCGACTATTAAGATAAAACAAGATTAGTGTAGGTTGACCACAAAAAAGATAACCGATCATGAATAAAAAATTGAACGTTGACTACCCTTTCTTCTCTCACTTTTGCCCTTTTAGCATATCATTCAATATCAATTCTTATATCCCTCGCCCTCACACAAAAGAAGCGCAAGTCAGGTGAGCTCTTTCTTTGTTTAACCCTGTCCATAAGAGAAAAAAAGGTTGACAAGAAAGGAAACGAAGATTTATTAGCAATGGTTTAAATTATTCTACAATGAGATTGTCGTTCAATCATTTGAATCAATATCACTCGTATCAATTCACTCGTGTGTGTAAACAAGCTCGTTCAAGCTCAAGTATTTGTTTTCCAGCACTCGTATATCACTTTCTGGAATGTGGGTTGTTCTCTCTCAGATGAAAATCAAAGGGATTGCCGGTATTCTCTTTACTAAGGAATGGCGCACTTCTAAATTGTTGAAAAAACGGGATTGGAATTTGAAAATACCTTTTTGATCGTCATTATTGTCTAGATTTAAATAGAAATTAATCCCAGCATCCATTGCATTGTTTGCTAACGTTACTGTTTTAGTAAGGTTTGGTTTTAAGCAAGGTTGAAAGATGTCGGGAGTAGTGTTAGGTTGTTAAGGAGCTTGTGTAACGTAGCTTTACGCAGAGTTTACTAAAAATATCTTTGAAATCCATCTTTTTCCAAGAGATTATATTTTTTGCCTTGAGAAATAAGATATTTTATTTAAACTTTCAATTTTCCAAAGGGAAAGTTTATTTTTTCTCTTAATTCATGTTATTTTAGTAATAATTCGTAGAACTAACAGAGAGAATCAACTGTGTATCATTATCATCTTGTGTATAAGTGAAATGAGAAAGTTGGAAAATCTCATTTCAAAAAGGAGAGGGAAAAAAGTATAAAAACAACAGACAAATTTATACAATTTATTTCCTTTGATTTAGCTGAAATGAGAGAAAAGGAGGAGGGATGAAATAATAAAGAGGAAAAAGGAGAAGGATTTTTGTTGTAATTATTTCTAGTACTTTCTCGTTTGCTCTCTGATGCTCTTTTTCTCTTCCTTTCTCTCTCTCTGTTTCACGAGATTTTACAGTTATGTGCCTTATCATTCTCTTTTCTTGTCCAAAAAATAACTTTTCTCTTATATAATACGTGCCTATCTAAAATTCAAAGTTTTTATCATCCTCTCTAACTACATATATTTAACTTACGTATCATCGTCTTCATCATCATCACTCCCATCCTTCCTTTTCAACTTTTTCTATTTCTTAAGAGAATTCCTTATTGAGTTGAATGAGCTTTGGATGTTCTAAATTGTTGTGATTCTTTCTCTCTTGCTTTCTAGTGGACCATGATTTGATGATAATATCACAAGGTTTTTTAAAGTAAGCAAATTCATGTTTTCTAGCCTTTCTTATAATCACCATTGCACACGATCATTTGAAGAAAAGAGAAGAAAGTGGGAATTTGAAAAGAAGATATCCTTTTGAAGTGATGAAATACTTTCCTTTCTCACTATAAAAATGTTTGTGCAAAAGGCAAACTGGAAATTCTCCTCTTCAAAGAAAATTTTTAATGTTTCTTTGATGTTTTTTTTACTGATAAGGAGGGAGCGTGGTAATGAGGAAACTTTTTAAAGTGTAGGTGTGCAAAAATAAATAATTTTAAATGCGCAAATACTAGAGTCTCATTAAAATTGAGATTATTTATATTGAGATTTAATTGCAATCTAAAATCCGTACAAAGATTGAAAAATACATCCTCACTCAAGGATTGTTTAATATGCTTGAAAAATCAAACTTTTTTCCACTTTTGTAAAAACCCGTTTGTTTGTTTGCCTGAGTTATCTTTTATTTTCCCAAATTAAGAGAAGTGTTGGATTAATTTTTCCCCAGGAAAAAGCATCTAAGAATCCGATAAGAGCTTTTGAATTTATGGTCTCAAGTAATTGTGACGAGTTTAGTGAAGGATGAGAAAGTCCTCGGCTATAAAATGTAGAGTGAACTATATATTGAAAAGGAAGTTTGTGTTTGTGAAGGAAAATAAAAGGAAAGAAGGAGAGAAAGTAAATAGGACATTGTCTTTGTAACAAAACCGAGAGAAGGGAAAGAATAAGTGCATGTGGCTATGTCTATGGAAAAGAATTATGTGGAAAGCAAAAGTCGATATTGTTTCCGAAATAGTCAAATGCTTTTAAAAAGAAGAGAACCCAGAGCCATTAATGGGTTTGACCACAAAAACGCACTGCATCACAGAGAAAAACTATCTTTTGGCTACTCATATAGTGACGATTACTTTGAGAATAATGAAAAGCCAAGTGAATGTTGCCATGTTGTTGATAATGATGGTGCTGACGGTAAAAGTCGTGGAAATGGTAAAGACAGCTACGGCAACATCTTTATTCCATGTCCTTTCAAAAGGAGTTCGTTGTTAAGTCCTAAAAACACAATATCCTTGTATGCACTGCTATAACGCGATGTTTACTATTTCAGCTTTTTATATTACGAAAAAAGAAATCGAAGTAGTCCAACTAATAAACTATACAATTTTTAGTTTAATTACTGCTAAAGTTTATACAGCTCTACGTGATTTAAACAAAGATAGGATAAAATAGTATAATATAAAATATATACATTTGTTTCAAAACTTTGCACGAATGAAATTTATGATTTTAAAATCCGTTTCAATCCA
>JAHZNK010001830.1:0-17719 GCA_027744615.1 Lepidocyrtus cf. nigrosetosus NNG-2020
CTTTTATCAAAGATTCACATCATAAATGCTACAATTTGTAGATAATAAGAGTATATTCCATGTCAAACAAGTAGAGTTTTAAAGCCAAAAAACAGGGAAGTTGTATTTTGTAATATTTTTATTGCCAGAAAAAGAAAGAAGAGCTCACACATAGTTGCAGTGATAAAAGGCAATTTGTACTTGTTTCTCTTTCCATTTGATGTTCATCTAACACATTCAATAAATATCCGGGGATACTGCTTTCTTTTCCTTTCACTGTGCCAGGATTTAATGTGGAACTTTAAATTTCACTCGTTTCATAAAGTTTTTTAGTGAATTCATACGTTTTGCCGTTTGATCATTCCTTTTCTCGTATTTTTTAGCTTTACAACGTTCCACTGAAATTCAGTGAAAGCGAATTCTTATAAACAGTTAATAATAACATAAATTCTTTAAATTTAAAAACTTTATTCTCACAGTCCAACAAGGTTAACCCCGGTTAAATTATTTGATTAGAATTAGAATAAGATTTCATTTAATACTATTGAAAGTTTATTTTCAGGTTACTATAGTCATGTTTCGTCCGGATATCAAATATTTTTACAACTCTGATATTTATAAATCCTATTTTGATTCCATCCTTCCTTTTCGTAATTTTTTGTCGTTTTGAAAGCTCACCCGAGTGAAATATGAGCTGACAAATCATCTTAAACTGGAGAGGGTTCACGGGGGATATTGATACGTTATTGTGTGTTTATACAGAGTTTGTTGGGAAGGAAATCATATCCCAGCAAGCCTCCTTCCTGTGCCCTTTCTGTGTTTATTCCCACTCTTCCTACAATTCCATGTTTCTGCTTTCTCCACAGTTTTGGCGGAGTCCAGAATAGGAAGAAAGTCACATATTATAATTGCGGGCTTATAAAAAAACCTTTTTTGTCCTTTCAGAATAATTGGAAATATAAAAAAGGACTCCCTTCTTCTCGTCCTTTTTTCTCTGCATTTTCCCAACTTAAACAATAACATTATACAACATTGTTTCGATATTTCGGCAAAACTCTACTTGTTTGACATGGAATATACTCTTATTATCTACAAATTGTAGCATTTATGATGTGAATCTTTGATAAAAGCAGCGTAAACTATCAACAGTAGGAGTAATGCGTACTGCAGGGAGAAAAGGATAAGTTATATAGGAACTTGTTTGATATGATCCATGTGACAAATCATTTTTTCTCTTATCTCAGTTCATATCTTATCTAACATTTCTAAAAGTCAGTGGGGGAGTGTTGCTATTTTGCCATCTTGTTTAAAAAGACTTACGATCACAACTGGAAACAAAATATGCAAAAAATAACCTAATTTCTTCCCATAGAAAACTAAAAATTGTCTCAAATTTTAAAAAATACGTGTACAATACGCAGTTTATAATCAACTGACAAAGCTAATTTAATACTTTTAAATAAACTATTTTTATAGGCAAAACCTAGCTTAATTAACCAAACTTGGTTTCATTAGATTTTTCTTGCAAAATCATGAGAGATGCTTATTACTTTCCACATTTAATTACAGTCAAGGTAATATCAATTGACCTTTTACCACTGGAAATCCGATATACACGTGCAAGCTTTTAAAATACTTGGATTACAAAATTTCCACCCCTTTTCCATCCATACTATAATAAACATCAATTATAAACTAAATTAATTTTTAATTTGCTTACCTTTCCTCCGAAAAATTAAACAACAAAGGGATCGTATTACGTGGATGATTATACATGAAAGCAAATGAGTTTTTAAAGTTAATTTCAGCGTTGCATCATCAGATCAGCTTTACACAAAGAAAAAATGCACAAGGTATTAAATGACCAAACTCCAAGAATTGAATAGAGCTAAATTTTCCCCCAGATGGTTTCATATTCTCACTTTTTTATCAACAATTTGAAAAAAAAGTTTAAAAAGAAAGGATCCAATTATCGAGCAAAATTTATTTCCATCGTTTTTGTCTGGAGCACACATATTCAAGAGAACCGAACTGCACCATTGGAAGAGCCAGAAGCCAAAATGGAATAGGTTGCATATAACACACCTTAAATAATGTATTTATGCTCGTAATGTTTTTGGCTAATGCAACACCATTTGGTTTTGTATGCAACGTATTTACCCAAACTCTTCATCTTGACCTTTGCATTTGCTTTGATCGCGTTTCTCTGTGGGTGTTTATGTGAACCTTTTTTGAAAGCCATTTCATGTCATGGAATGAGAGAAGGTGTGAGAATGGATTTTCTCATTTATGAGAATTTACGACCATAAAAGTCAAAACGAAATAAATGCACCACTAATAAAATGCACGCTTGCAACAATCCCCGTTTTGAAATTGAACTTACTTTTCATACATTAAACTGCTAATATGCATATGATTACCAACGACTTCGTTTAAAAAGAAAAAAATGATGAAAACTTGAGATAAATAACTTTGAGATAATGTAAATGCTGAAAGGGGAGAAAATCTAAAAAATGATGTCTAGGACAAAGAATTTTCCTTGCTTAAACGCTTCAAATCTTTTTCTTGACCTTGAAATCAGCTCGTTAGTCTTTCAAGTAAGCTCAAAAGTAGATAAAGTGAGGGCGCTGGACAACGTTAAAGGAAATGAGGAACTCTTTAAATTAAAGTTTATTGAAGCAGAAAATTCTCTGGTCTTTAGAGGCTAATGTAATAACCCTATGCAAATTTCCATTTTGAAGGCCAATTCTAGAAAATGAAGAAAAACGCAGTGTCCATTTTCCCCTTGCAGGGCTCTCCTAAGTAGTTTTTTTTTAAACGAGACAAGAAAAGAAATGGCTTTGTTCTTAATACGACTGCGAAGATGAGTCCAACTCTGCATTTGCATAGTTTTCCAACTTAGCAGAGAAATGTTTTTTGTGAGAAAGGAGAGGAAAGGAGAATGATTTAAGTAGGGCTATTACTTCATTTGGAGGAGCTTTCTTGCTGCTGCTGCGGGGGAAGAAAACGCAATAAAGTTGGGATCCAATATAATATAATGTAATATTAAAGTATTGCAAAAAATTGTTGGGCTCTCTCTTGCATAACATTACCCGGTCCGAATTTACATGCATGGATGGCTTATACGAGAAGGGCATAGTTCGACAGAGGGAAGGGAAGTGGTGATGATGGCGTCCTGCTTTTCTTTAAGAGCTTTCCCCCTTTTTCTGATGATACTAGTTTTTGGTGTGAGGAGGGATGAGTGGAGGCTCCTCCATATTTTTTCTCTCTCTCTCTTCCTCTGTTTGCCCGCGTGAGCTCACCTCCTTTTTCTGTAAAGCTGGCAAAAACTAAATCAAATTCAGTGTTTCGAACCTCTGCTCTTGGCACTCGCTCCCTATCTTTCACTCCGTGAATTTTACGGCTGGCTTTCTCCCTTTGAACAAAAACCAATACTTTTTGGAACTTGCTCTCCACACAAAATGTTGGTTCTTCCCGTATAAAATTTAACCAAAAGCTCAACCAACTATTAAAAACGGTAATGGATGATGATAATGCATGGCCACAGAGACACGGAGAAAGATATTTTTCTATGCACTCACCATTACAACTGTTTTTGCAGTGGTGATTAATCCTTAAAATGTAGCACAGTAGATTATTCGTTTGAGAGGTTATCCTCAGCACTCATAAACACTTATTTAAACCAATTACGGAATTAAGTTGACCTAGTTTTACACAAGAGAGTTATTTTTGGTATAATTACACTTTTGGAAATATCTTGATGATGACATCTTTAAAAATAGTTCAATAAAAACTTCCACAAAGTATAATTACATCGCTGGCTCTCTGCTTTCTAAGCTGCGTAGTCTCAAACTAATGCTTGTTTTGAACGCCAGCCAACTGAGAAAGTGATCTTGCAGAGTTTTATCATCCATTCTCCTCTCCCAAAATGTCAAAAGTTACAAAATAGGAAAATTGTAAATGTTTTACGCATATTTTTTAAACTTTTCTAAAAAACGATCAATTTTTACACGCAATTTGGATCAAATGAATGTAAACGAGTAAAAAGTTAAAGAATGTGAAAGTTTTTAAATAGTTTAACTGGATTAGGCTTAAAATATTACTGAAACAATCTGTAAACAAGAGAATAAAAAAACTTGGCGGGGCAAACTTAGACGTAAACGACTTAGGCGTGGGTGGGGTAATAACGACAAAAACATTACGCTGGAAGTCAAATTTTTTCGTATCAAAACAGCTGTCCTATTTGAACATTTTTTCGAAGAAAGCAAAGTTCAACAAACAAATGTTTTATCTCTCATTTACTCGGTCTTTTCTCTAATGATTTGTAAACTAAAGAGACAGAATGCTTTTTTCAGTTGAATGCACTTTGAAAAGTAAAAAAGCGGAAAAGCGATAGCCAAACAGTCGTAGGTTACAAAGTGTGAAAGTTTTATTTTAGAGAAATGCAAGAAGACATTGTTTCTTTCCCTTATCTCAATCATTATCAACATCCACAGAGAAAAACTTACCCGCAATTAAAGGAAACCTACTCTGACGCAATTGTCTTTGTTTAAAATGACAATGGTTTTTATTGTTTGGCACATTTCCGTAACGTCCACAACTTTAATTTTACTGGAGGGGCTGCGCTGATAAAAAACAGGAGTGGTCGCACCTGGCTTAAATCTATTGATCATCCTCATCATGAAGAAGTTTTTCAGATTTTTTTGGTTTTCCCAATTTCTTTCACCAATTACCGACAAGGATGAAGATGACGCCTGAGAACTCATCACGTAAATTGAGAGCAATCATGAGAAAGTGAGAGGGACACGTACACGTGAAAGAAACCGTTTTTATTAAAGAGCTGGTGTGAAAGTTATCATCAACGGAAGGAAAAAACTTTTCTGTTTGTACTTCCAATACCTTTTTTTCCTTGTCACTGAAACTTTCATTGTGATATACACTAAACAAATAAGAGAAGCTATTTACCTCCGTCTTTTCACCACTTTTTCTCCCTTGTCCATCACAGCCTGTGTAAGGAAAGCTGTGATTGTGACTTATGCTGCATTGGCCTATCCATCCATTTTTTGTTTTGATTTTCCCCTTTTTATTGGCAAGGAGGAAAGTACCTCATTTCAAAAAGTTTCAAGGAGTTATCTCTGATTGCGGAGCGTTGTCAAGAGAAAAAAGAGCATCGGTATAATAATTTATATCCTTTTTCTTTTTATATGAATTATAAAGATTCTCATATCTCAAGAGAAATTATCAAGAATGCCAATATTTGCTCTTCCACTCAAAACCAATATTCCTTTCCTCTTCTTTCCCTCGTTTTTTGTAAGTTGTATGTACAACACGTCATGTGTCATGTCCTCTCCCGCCTTTTGTAAATATTGGAGCTTGCTATGTGGTTTACATTCTTTTTGAAGGTACATCCTCACCGCTGTCACCACGCTCCCTCCATCACCACAACTAACGCTGAGGTTGTTGCGGATGATGACAATTTTCTTAGATTTCATCTTCTTCTCTGACACTTTGGATGGATACAAGCCATCAACGTGATTCTTGTCAAGAAAGTTTACAAATGTTTTAAAATGCAAAGAAGCTGATTTTTGTTTTGGGTGTGTCCTCATTCGAATAGGATGCTGGCATATTTTCTTAACAAAATGGGAACAACGAATAACCTATTTTGGATCTCTTGTAAACTGATCATGTCTATTTTTCTTATATTGGCCTTGGCAGTGCCAGCATGAAATGGAAAGTGAGTAGATTGGGTAGACAGGTGAAATGAGAGGATTCAAATGCACGGAGTGGGCGTGTGATTGCAAAGTGGTTCCGGAACGGTTGTTAAAATCAAGGTGACAAAGGGAAACAAGATTTCTGCTTGAATTCAAAAATCACTTTGTCTTGTCCTTGATAAAATTAAATTTAAAACATTCCTGAGGGTGAAGGGAGCTTGAAAGTTGGTTCTCTTGTTACGTAACACTTTTAATGGAAAGAATGAAAAGGAGATTAGGCGAGTTTTAGATTAGTTAGAAGAGACTTTTCTAGTCAACTTATTCTCCTGAATCGTTCCTTTTTAACCTTGAAATACCTTTTGTAACGTGATTAATTTCTTAGCATATTTTTGACCATATGGGAACTCGTTAAGTAAGGGCTTTAATATTGCATAACTAAAATATGAATTCATTTGAATAACTTGAATTCCTTTTAGATTTTTTAAATTTTTTACAAACTAAATTATTGATAATGACGTTATTGACGCTGACGACTTTTTTCACTAGTCGATTAGCCTCAAGTGCATCCATGGCTCTGGTATAACATGGGTAGCAGACTGTACCGATCATGATTAGCAAAAAAATTTCTATTTTTCAATAAATCAAAAACTATTTTTCTTGTTCCTATCCCTACACAAACAAACGTTTAATTTTTAAATGCGATTTTCTCTTGCGCAATTTCATATGCAAAAGAGGCATTTATTGCTCCCAAGTGTTAACTTTGAATTGTCAAACCTTCAAAAAATATACATTGCATATTTATAACGTGTGTAATTGCGAACATTCATAAAAAATGGTTGCCACCCTGGAAAGAGGAGGGGAGTGTGTAGGAGCATTATTTTACAATCAAGAAGAAATATATTAAGGAAGCGGGGACGTGTAGAAAAAGTTTTCGTGAAGCGCATCTTTGTCGACACATCGTCATCAACACAATTTCGAGAAAAAATTCGGCCTACTTTTTTACGATTTTTTCTCTTTACATTATCTCCCTTCATTTTTCACATTCTTGGTGAAGAGGAAGGAGGGAAATAAAGAAGAGGTATTTTTAGCTGCACATGTTCCTCCTGGAAAATGGGGGAGAAGAAGAATGAAATCGAATGAAAACAGGAGCGGTGATCTTAAGTCGATGTTCTAGAAACGACTATTTTTTCGTCAATAAAATATCTGCATTCAGATCATATCCTTTGGTTGTCGTGTTGAAAACAATACAAAAAGTGTTGTTGAATGGGAAAAGGGATAACAACAGGAACAAAAGTCAATATTTTTGCATAATGTAAAAAGAAATATGAGCGGGAGAAAAAATATTATCTGAAAAGAGAAAAGAAACCGACATTTTAAGGTTTTCCTTTTGATTCGGATGATGTGATGTACGTGCGGCTGGTTTTATACTTTCCAAAACACTAACTTTTATGGAATGTTTGAAAAAGTAACATTTTTTGATTTTTCCTTTACAAGGAACAACAACACTCACTTACAACAGTCTTAAAGAAAAGAGTTTATTTTTGTTTGGAATGATCAGGTGCGGAAGCTATTCAAAATGATTTCCTACAAACTTTCTCTTCCTACTTGAGTTGTGATACTTTCATGTTTTCAAGAGGACACAAGAGCCCGCGATAGATTATATGCAAGCATGCACAGAAATTTTTTAAAGCATTCACCGCATTTCGATTTAGAGCAAAAATATGCATTTATCCTGTAAAAATGGACAAAGTGTTTGTTTGGTGGTGGGGAAGGCGGCTGGAGCGGTGGGAAAAGTAAAAAATTGTACTTATTATCACGTGTTCCTTTCTCCGCTTTCTCCTTATTTAAAATTCTGGTCGTGGCTTTCTCTCCTTCACTTGAACAACTCCAACAAACTTTTTCGTTTACTGCATATACACAAACAGGGAAGGAGAGGGGTTTATATAAACCATATTTTTTGATGATGCTGCCATTCAACTTTGTGTACTGAAAACATAATAACCATATGTAGCATGTGAATCTAGTGTGAATTCTTGACATATCATCATCATCGTTATCATCAACCTACAAAGTGAGAATTTTTCTCCTTTTGGGGCTTTTTTACTACAAAATTTACCACTGTAATGGTAGCTTGTATGTTTTTTACTTTTTTCTGTGTTCAGCAAGTCCTACATTTCTCATCTTACTTGACAAATGCGTCAAATTTATGCAGATCAGCAACACACAGCTACATCAAATAATTCATTCATGATGGAGATATTGAGGCTATGCAGTAAACTACATTGCACGTGTTTTACAAATATCTTTTTTATTTACTAATCGTTTAAAATTTATAATTTCAATGCGCAATGAACTATTCATGTTTCCCCAAAAATTCTTTTTGCAAAGTAGCAGAGAAGTTTTCAGTTTGGGCGTATTTTTGCAAGGTTTAAATACAAGTCAGAATTCAAAAGTTGCATTTAATGAAAAGCAGGGAAGAAGTTCAAGTAAATCCCCCAACTTTAATACTTTACACCCAGTCGGGTATTTTTGAGATTTTTTTGTACAATAAAATAACGTGGGAGTACGTCATGATACCTGCTACAATGTAAAGATTTGCGTGGAAAATCAAACATTTTTGAGGATTTTAAATCCCCAAACGGATCCCTTTCTTCAATATTCCGCTAGAATTGAAATAGGATTTAAACTTTGGTAAATGAATGTTTAATGGAAAATAGAAAACGTACCCGGATTACATTTCAAATATCTATATCTTTACGTAATTCTCTAAAAGGAAAGGTCTTTGGAAATAATCGAAATAAAGAATGAAAAAGGGAGAAAAGGTTTTAAATAAATGTGGGAAAGTGAAAGTTTTTTGAAGAAATTGAAAAAGTGTGAGTTACTTAATAATACTTAAAAAGTATTTGATAATGTAACGTACTTTTAAAATATTTCATTTTCCATTTTGTAAGCTTTGAAAAGTGTCAAATGTCAATTGCTTTCGGTTTGATGGGAATAATTCAAGTGCATGAGGGAAAGTGAGAATAAATTTATAAAAGCCACCATTCTTTAGTTTACTATGCAATTACACGAGAGAAAGATAATGCTCAAGGTAAAGTACTGAAATATTTAAATTTATTCACAATTTTGACTTTTAAAAACTTTTTTAAATAGAAAATATCACATTTTACCAAAGAAAGGTAATCAAAGCTTTTTGACGGGTTTTAATATGCTGCAGTGAATTTATTTGTGAATGGAAGTCAATTTTAAAAAACAAGATAAACTTTGGAAAAAATCCTGTGGTGGATAATTTCATTAGAAAAAGTAGATTTCCCGGGTAGAATTTCGGATATATTTTGAGCATTCACTTCCATCATCAAAAATGACCTAAAAATGTTAATCCACATTGTGTAAAAATCGTCAAAAAAAACTTGTAACAATCTATGTCATATAAAGTAGGGTGAAAAAAGAATTTTTAAAGAAAATGTACATTTCTTTCATTTCCTTTAAAAGCGAAGTTATTCTCATCGTTATTTTTATTATTTTATTATGAAACTGTGGCTTGCTCACTCTCGTATCCGCTTTTTTACCAAACTTATTCTTTGCATTTGAGATGTATCCACTTCCGTTTTCCCTGGAAATATTATTTCTACCAAGTGAATGTCGTCCGTACTTAACCTACATTGAAGGAAGAATAGGGTAAAAAACTGCAGGAGCACAATGACTCTTTTCAATTCTTTTATTACTAAAAACGCTGCCAGCCCTGTGTGGACTACTTGGACAACTGACAACCCCTCTTGACTTATCGTGTGTTAACAGACAGACAAAATTCCAGCATTGATTTCAAACTAGTTCAAATATTGTATAACCGAAATAATAGAATTGTGGAAAAGAATGAAAATTTTTACGTCATTGCACTTGCTCTATAGATTTTTTTGCAACAGTACTAAATGATAATGTTTGGCTATCATCGCCAGTATCAATGTTCAATGCCCTTTTTTCATTGATAAAATGTCAAAGGAAAAATTGAGGAAACAATCAACTTTTTTGCGAATTGGTGACTTTGGTGTGGGTTTGGGTCGAAGCGAGAATAAATAAAAGAAATTGTAAGGAAATCGGTCAATTCCAAAGATTTTTCACCGTTATTTTCGCGATTATTGCTAATGTAATTTCTAAAATTCTTGTTGACAAAGGAAATGTGACAATGGAAAAGTATACAGTTTAAAGCTGTCATCAAAATAGACGTCATTACTGTTTAAAGTGGTTTTCATATTTCTTGGAAATGCTGTTAAAATAGAAACGGTAAAGGTTAACTTTTGCAAATTTGCAAATTTTTCGCCTAAAACAAGACGAGAGGGATCTAAGGCAGATAGTAAGTAAAATTCCACGTGAAAAAGGATAATGTTGAAGAATATTCAAAGGGCTTTGAGGAAAGTGTGGGGAAAAGATAAAATGATGTCCACTTGAGAGAAAAGTGGTTCATTTCACATATTCCATGTCTTGATGACGCTGCCGCTGTTCAAGTGACAAGGGAACATCAGTTCTTGGTGGCAGCTAGATTTTACCAGAACAACTTTACCCGTCATTTTAACTTTTAATACTCTCTTAATTTTATCCTGTCTCTGCAAGGAACGGAGGTCGCGCGAAGACAGGTCAAGAAACTAAAACACGTTCATCATCATTGCCACGATCATGAAAATAAAACCATTTCAAGAACCGTTGAAATGATAATGATAACGGGATTGCTCATTTCCAAGAACATTCTTTAACTTTTGCTTAACTCGGAAATAGTGGAAGAGGAAGAAGTGGAAGGTAAAAAGTTTCCAGCTTTTCCGCAGTTCAAAGTAGGTTAGGAGAAACATAAGAAGAGGAAGAGATAGGATGTTTTGATCAGATAAACAAGACTAGACGTATCTCTCAACTCTGGAATTCACCTGACAAAACTTCTCATCCTTCTCAAACAGCCTTTTTGACTTGATCCATCACAGATTTTATTGGAATTATCGTCACCTTATCAGAGGATAAGCCAATAGTTAATAGCAAAAAAGGACGAAATAGAAAAGGGGTCCTTGTCACTAGAAAACGTCGATTTTTGAAAGAAATTGTCCAAATCCATCCTCGTCGCATCATCGGCACTTATCTAGCAGGATTCCGATTATTTCCAAAGACAAGGATACTTTCATTTTGAATTGAAAGACATTTTGCGAAAAGTAAAACATTCAATATTACCTTTTCAGGGAAAAAGTGGACCCAAAGTCATTCAAAATTAGAAAATCCTTTGAGTTTTATTCGATTAACGATGATAGCTTTCTGGATAACTGACAGATGAATGTCAGTGTTTTACCCTTTTTTGCAAGATAAAACATTTTTTGGGTTTTTATTGATCCTTATTAAATACTGGAGTAACGACAGTCTTTCAAATGCATCCTAACGATAAGGAATCCTACTCATATGATCAACATATTTTAATATTTTAACCTGCAAACAAATCTTTTCCTATGCATAAATAGGGTGCCTGTTCATGCGCATAATTTGATTGATGATGTGTGGATTTACAAGGTTTTTGTAGCATTGCGCAGTACCTTTTTAAAAGAATCTTTCTAATGTGGAAGTTACAATTTATTATTCTGCAATTTGTTCAAAAGTAGATTTTTTTGCAAACAGCTGATAAATGCTTAAGTGATCTATGATATTCACCTGAATAGCCTTGAGATTTTGCAGGCAAAAAGGAATACACAAATACTTTCTCAATTTCCGAAATAAAACCGGAACAAAAGGAAATGAAGAAATTCCAAAAGAAATGGAGATCGAAAGAAGATCTGCTCGTTTCCTGAAAACGATCAGAGGTTGAGATTGTAAAGTTTTAAGCAAAAGCTATGACTTTTCAACAGTAAAACGTCACTTGAGTTTTTCCCCCGCTATTACAACTTTCTTTTCATGTACCTCTCCCTTTTTCTTTGTAATGCGTAAAGCATTGTTTTTAAGTAGAGAATGAGTTGTCAGAGTGATATTCAATCATATGCTCCTATCGTGATGATCCCCAGATCAATATCCCATTCCTTAACTCAAGTGCTCATCCACATTCTTTATTCCGTGAAGTAATAAATGGATAAAGTATGCATTTTAAACGATTTTGCTAACACTTCAAAATATTCTGCAGATATTTCCCAATTTCTTGGAGAGCTCCGTATGCTCAAGTCGTTCAAGGTCTCTGTTTCTTTTTAAAAATTGTGTTTAAAAAAGTAAGAGACACGAAGTGCAACGTGCAAAGTATCTTAATAATGGCAATGCAGATTAATAACGACGCTATAGCGCTATTAAGTAAAATATGAATAGAAAACCATAAAAAAAAGAATCTTCAAGAATTGTGCAGCAGAATGCACCAGTTTAAGCATTGCGTAATAGCAGAAATATTCAAGTTTTAGCTCTTTTTATTCAGAAAAATAGTAACCACACAATTTAAGTGGGATTTAGGAGAAGTGTATGTAAAACAAGCAATTTATAAAATCCCTGGTGTTATATTTTCTTTAAAATCCGCTATTGCACATTCTTGTTAGGAGCTTAGCTGCGTTGTGCAAAGCCTTTCTATAATTTTACTTTACCAAATGCGTATTTTTATTAAAATGCAATAAGGTTCTATTTTTATAGAAATCTTCACAACAGATCGAATTCCAAGGATTGACAAAAAATGACATTTCAGATTTGATTTTAGTTTTCCTTCCCATTACGTTTTTATTGTAAACTGCTTTGATTTTGCAAAAAGACATGCTTGCCTCAGAGATTATTGGAAAGGAGATTGTGGAGAAACACAGTACGTGCTGGAAAGAAAGGTATCAGGGAAATTTATCTGGAAATACAAGAGGAAAGCTGGATAATGTATGTGGGTCATGTGCACAAGCTTTGTTTTTACTGTTTCCTTTACAAACGATTAGATTATGTACCTCACATTAAAAACATTTTTAAAGGAAGGAAAATTAAAAACTCGTACGTGCACTTTGCCAGAGGAGAGAGTAATCAAAAGTACATATGTTTTGTGTTGAATGCGTCAGCGATTGAAAAAATGAGATAAGAAATGGAAAATACATAGTGACCAGAAAGAGAAACCTGCAAATCTACTTTTAAAGCTAGTTTTTGTCCTGTTGTGTGTCCTGTAATATTGTTTTTGTGAGTTTTTTTAGTTTTGCCCTTGTAATCAAAATGTTGCAGTATCAAAAGGAGAAAATCCGCAGAATTAGTTGTGGGATTTGAAACAATTTTTAGTATTCTGTGAAAGCTGCAGGAAAGTAAGAATTTCCGTACAGGGAAGAAAGAGATCGAATCATACATAATACATTTTAAATAACTTTTGGGTTTTTCAGAGAGAGAAACAGGGAAAGGGGATGGTGAGGAGGGAAAATGGGAATCAAATGACAATTTTTTACATTTCTGCAGATTTCCCAGCCTATTTCCCGGTAATCAATTCTGGGTTTGAAAGGGATTAGCAAAAGTTAATTTAATTTTTAATATCCTGTTTTAATTACGTTTAGGTAAAAACAAATGGAAGGACATGGATTTTATAAAATGGAATAAAAAAGCCTCCCGCCAAGTTTATCGTTTTCGTCACATCGCCCCCTCCGCAATCCCTAAGTGCCCGTGACATAAACATTGAGCAGGGGAATGGCTGTTCTTCATGCACCATTTGAATTATCACGGGCTTCGTACTAAAACCTTATGAAAAATATATGACCGTTATTGTTATCATTTCGCTTACTTTCTCTAATAAAATTTGGTTATTTTCCAAGTTTAAACTAAAAATAGAAAATGATAGAAATAAAATCTTTCCTACAGTGATCATCTTTGCGATAATGTGATTATTACTTCCCATTGCGAAGATTTTAAGATAGGATTTGTCCAGTTTTAATCGCTGTCTTTTATTCACATGTTTGAGCTTTTTATAGAAATGGTTCCTTCCTCCCAGCTTGACACTTTCGGGGAAAAGCTTCATGTAAAAATCATAACAATAACCATTCCATTGAAATGCCAGTGTTGTTCAAAAAAGCGGAAATATACTTTTTGATTGTCATATAGAACGTTGAAAAAGTGTTTAGTTTTTTATGAGTATGTATGATTCCGTCTCAAATGGGAATATAAAAATGTGTATTATGCATAACAGATCGTCATATGAAAAAGGAAAGGGCGAGGGAACTACGCGAGTCGACTCTTGACTTTCCTTATTTAAAAATTATTACTTTGCAATTTTGGTGTTTGGTTGGTGTGAGAGGAGGTGGCTACTGCAGGAAAAATAATAACTGGTTAGGACACAGTTAAACTTCCGTCTCTGTGGAAACCCCTGCAATAAAAATTAAGGGGACCGGATCCCACTGTAATGTAATGGTTGCCCTGATGGGACCACAATAAAATAAGGATAATAATCTGCCCATTGCAAAACAAAACGCCGCCGTGTTATTCCTTCTTCGGTCACTTTTCCTTGCTTTCTCTGCTTTTGCTATATCAAAACTGTAGATCTTGATTTTAGCCCAGCATTTCATGGCTTTACAATGATAAGGAAAACCTTGGTTGTATAATAACGGGAGTAATATAAAGAAGGTCGTATTAGTAGTAATGATATATCATCTTTGTTATAAAAAGCGAATTTTTAAGGACATTTTAATTCAAAAATTATACCCTACGAAATAAAATATTGTTTATGAAGCGTTGATTTTCTTAGGATAAACCAAGCATTATAGTTTTATAAGCAATTTGTTCTTTTATTTTAGCTTTAGGGAAAATTCTTGGCTTTTGGGACAAAGATTTTTGTTGCAAGGCATTTTATAATAATAACATTTTAAAAAATAATTCAAACATGTATTATATGATATGCAAAATTGCAAACTTCATGGCTTTATACTGAAAAGAATTCATTAAATAAATTAAATATTTGCAAGAACGAAGTAGAAAAACACTAAAAATTTGTTGGCGAGCAAGTTTACCTTTTCAATCTGGACTTAAATATTTATAATAATTTTCCTTCTTCCTTTTTAACATGATAAATTATTAGGATTAAGATTATTACGCAGTCAAAATATTTTATTGCGTGCATAAAACTCACCTGTCATTTAATAACAAAGACACGCAACTTTGCAAGAATGGAAAAACTGAGTTTTTTATTGAATCCTTTTCTTTTGCTTGAGCAGTGTCCTTCAAAAAATGTAAAAGCGTCATTGGATCCTCATCCCAGTAATGAATAATCCTTTACGATAACATCCCCGTCTTTATTTCGCATTTTGATTTCATTTCCCAGCAGATGCTGATCATCTCTGCAATAACTGAAAAGACGGGACAGGATCGTCATTTCCATACAAAGTCATTTACGGGATGTGTGGCTGAGCGCGTTTTCAAATATTTTATTTCATTTACAACAACTTGAGCTTTGCATGTCCTTAAGCGTGTGATATTACAAAGTGGAAAAATGAAAAAAATATTTTCAGTGTGAGTTTGAGTGGCGGCCTAGAAAAAAAAGCTGGTTTTCATACAACTTTCCCTTTTATTGTGAGGGGGAGATGCTCGATAAAGACACTCGAGAAGATTATGTGGGCCATATTTAGAAAATAACCCGAGCATTATTGCATTCTCCTCTGCTTTCCTCTCACAAACAACAAAAGTCCGAATTTCCGTCTTTTATGGAAATTTTTTCAAAATTTAGTTCTCTGCTTTCTCTTCACACTCTCCCTTGTGACTACGAATTTTTACAATGGTTTCTTCGTTTTAAAATGTCCTGCTCAAGAGGGATATGTGCAAAAGGAGAATGTATGTTTGTTGTTATTACTCATTCACTTTTATGAATATTATTACGTCACGCAGAGGCATTCAAGTTTGAGTAAAAACATCCATAATATATTTATAACATGAGCACTCAAAAAGCATTCGGGATTGTAAAGACAAACAACGACACTGACAATTTTTTAAACGCCCACGCTAACCGCTATACTTTTTGTTACTTTCTTTATTCTCTGCAAATAAAGTTTTTCGTATTTAAGGAAATAGTTAAAATTTTTTGTAAATATCTTATCATTATGTTAATCACAATCGAGAACTTCTTTAACTGATGTTCTTCACGTAGAAACGGAGAAAGTCAGTGTTTATATAGTTTAAATAGCTCGTTAATGAAATAAAAACGGGAGCTTAGTGGGTTATTTTACGAGTTGTACATGATGTTGTGTGCGAGTCATCATTATCCAAAGGTATTAATGGATAAAAACAGGACTTTTGTAGTTTTTAACTTGTGATTTTACTTTTTGTTCAAAGAAAATATTTAAAATAACGTTCATCATTGTATTTAAATACTTCATTGCACACCTCACGTTTGAATATATCTTTAAAGAATTTAATGGAATTATAAATAGAGAGATTGTGACCATTTTTACAAGTTTTTCAGCATCTTTACAATCTTTTGCAAACTGTCCATGCGCCCAGTTGCGTACATAATAAGTTCTCAAGTTTTTCTTTTCATGTACGTCTTTCTTTTTTGTATCGTATTACATTAAAGTTCTTTTTTTAAACTAGAGCTTTTGCGGATTTGAGTAGTGCCATGTTTTGAAAATTAAGAAAGATGCTCATAAATAAACAGAGAAAAGAGGATACTCGCAGACATGTTTTGCTTGAAAGATTTGAATTTTAAAATGCAAAATTTTTTTTGCAAAGGAAAAAAGAATAAAATATTCTTATTTTTAAAGCAGGTTTCCTCCCTCTCTACTTTCCGCTTGCATATTAAACTTGAAGATTTGTAACGGACAATTGAAGAAGTATTCAAAGCTTTAACTTTCCCTTTGTCATTCTTTAGATGTTTCACAAACCACATATTTTTTCAAAAAGCTCTTTAAGTTTTCTCACAGCTTTGCACTAGATTGTGCAAGAAACGAGGATTATAAAGATGATAAGCTGATCACATATTGCGCTATTCTGTTAATTCCGTGATTGTGATGATGATAAGGGCACTTGCTGGATTAAAACGGAGAATAAATTAAAAATTAGTTCTTTCAACAAACCCTTTATCTTTATCATTATATGCCCAATTAGTTTAAAAAAGCTTTTGTAAGTCTTATTGCGTGGCCACTAGTGGAATTTGCTACACGCACAATAATACCAGCATTTGCTTTTAAAACACGCAAATCTTTTTTCTAGGCCGTTTGGAAGAAGAGATAAAGAAAAAGTAATTAAATTGAAAGTGGGTTGAATGAGACACAATAAAATAGCTTTTTAAAATTTCATGAGAAAAGAATGAAAAAGCCTTAAGGAATGAACATTTCAAGGTTTTTTTTACTGCTTAGAAAGATTCTTTTTAAGTTTTTACAACCACGTTTACACTGCTAATTTACAACCGCTCTTGTAACAGTGGCTTATTAAGTAACGTTAGATAACAACGGTTTTAATAGTTTTTCTCTAGTTTTTAACTATAACTTATTCATACGAGTTTGTTTTTGTGCTCCAGAGAAAGTTAAAAGAAATGAAACAATAGCTCATTTTTTCCTTCTTTTATTGCCCCCAAGATGATCAAATATATGATACTGTTGTGTAGGTCGTTAACAATGTAACGTAACGGTTTATTTCCACCGTTATTATTATTTCCAAGAGTTAGAAACTCATCAGTGGCGAGTTTTACAAAAGCAGACAACGAAGGGGTCATTTACTTTGCATATATTTATGAAGAGAAATGTACTTAAAGAGATAGCTTGCTCTCTCAATTTAATAATGTTTTCTACAGAGAAATATCTAAATTGAGAGGAAACACCACCAACTCCCCTGCTTCACCACTACCTCACAAGAAAATTCCTGCAGTTTCTTTTCTCAATTTTTATTCTACACTGAAGTAGATTTACAACTGAAATTGTGTACACTTTTACGTAATGGCTCCTTTAGCTAATATATTTTGAGAAGAAGAAATGGGACAAAATGAGATATAGTGTCCACCAAGGGGATCCTCTAGTGAAGGGGTGATTGGGGACCAGTGAACTCCCTCCCATCATATTCCTCCTTACTTAGTGTCACGTTTAAACAAATAGCAGCAAGACTTT
>JAHZNK010001831.1:0-10667 GCA_027744615.1 Lepidocyrtus cf. nigrosetosus NNG-2020
TTCAAAAGTTTGCATTGAAAATATTGAAATTAATATTTTGTCCTGACTCGACTGTAATATTTTAAAATTTACTGCAGCTTCTGTAAGAAAAATGTCGCACCATGGTGCAAAAACCTGAATATTTCAAATTTTTATCATATAATGAGAAAGTAATGATGGGGTAGGACATTTACCCCAACTGAAACCAAATCAATTTTTTTCAAAAGTTTGCATTGAAAATATTGAAATTAATATTTTGTCCTGACTCGACTGTAATATTTTAAAATTTACTGCAGCTTCTGTAAGAAAAATGTCGCACCTTACCCCGATACTCTAGCTTACCGTATTTAAATTGAAATATTATACAAATTTTTATTACCACCTACATTAATGGGATTTCTAATTGAATTATTTTATTTGATTTACAGCTAATCATCATCAATAATGAAACCAGCATGTTTAAAATAAACATTAACTTGGACATCTCAACCTAGAAACTAAGAAGGAACAACAATTACAAGTTTAACGTGTGTAAATTTAACGTTTAATATAACTTCCTAGTTAAAGTCTTTGGCATGCAAAAGATTTCTTTGAAATTTTCTAAATTGAACTCAAGGTCATTTATTAAAAGAGATTATAGTTTCCTTCCATAGCATGTCTTACATGATCATTTAAAAATTGTGTCATGCGTTGAGTTTCCTGTATACAAGCGTTGAGTTAAAAAACGAATTTACGTTCCGAATACTAATCTTATATATTCATTATTTTGAAATGAACAAAGTTTTGAGATGATAAGCTTGCAGAAACTTTTTGTTTACATTATTTTTATAAAAATCATGAATTCTAGGAGGTTATGAAACATTGTTCCAAGTTATCAAAACCGCAAGAAAGTTTGAGAAACAACTTTCCCCTTAAGCACTGAATTATATTGCCGTTGCTGGGATAAGTAAAAAGCCTCAATTCTGACTTGGGAAAAGACACTACATCATCATAATCATATTTTGGTTGTATTCTTTTTTATTTCCGCATTTTATTTCAAACTTTCACTAACGACCTTACTTTAGTCAAGTACGTATTAGATTCAGCAGATTCAAGACGTAAATTGGATCTGATTTGCTCCAAGTCAACCATAAAAGAGCATTTTATTCTTAAATAAACATTTCTTTTCATGACGTACATATTTAGTTATCAGTTATTACCTTTTTTTATTATTAATGCCTTTTTAATGGTATCTTTCTCATCATCTTGCAAAAATAAAATAGGATATTATTGTTTTCAAAAGAGTTACTTATGTAAAAGAATAGACAATTATTTTACAAATCACTGAGCCAGAACAACACGTGCATAGATTTTATTTGAATTTTTAAAAATAAAACTGGAAATAATGTCTCTATTTTTCTGGAGCATTCACGATCAATCTATTAAAAATGTTTGAATGCTATCATTAGCAGTTAAGTTTAGATATTGCATTTGCATTGCACAATATACGCAATACCATTTTTTTATCATTTTATAGGTACTAATACTTTATGGTGTACTTTAAAATCGTGAGTTTATAGTTTATAAAAACGTGAGCTTGCTTGTAAGAAGCAATGTAGGTTGTCTTCTGTGTGCAATGTTAAAACTAGGAAGCAGAGGTCACGTGGGAATTATCGGAAGATAATGTGCTCAACTAACTTTGTTACATACATGCAGGTACTTCATTACTATAATGCAAATAAATCCAGTTGAGTGCGGGCTCAGTCATCCAGTAAACAATCGATAAAATTTCAGAAATTGAAAAATTTTATGGCACATTCTAATGAAAGTGATGAAAATATTAAGCGATAATAAATTCTGAACGCAGAATGTTAATTACAAATACGTAAAACCAGGCGTAGGTGATCTGAGAAGTGTGAGATTAGTTCTGAATGAAAATGAATGAAACAAACTACATAAACACAGAATAGACAGAACTACTACAATAGAATAGACAGAAAAAATATGCTAGCTGAAATCAAGAGATTGAATATTGTATCAAGTATGCGTACCATAATGCTCCAAACTTTGTTAAAATTTAAAATGAATTTGTCAGTTTCAGGCTTATGTTTAGAAATGTTGCTTACCATGTCACTGTTGTCAAAAATTCTTCATTTCCTAGTCCTATCCCTAGGTTTTTTGAGTATTACCAGTAATATGAATGGATGAAACAGATTCAGATAAACATATTGCCAACAATTCAAACAAAGCTGCCTTCTTTATTGCATCAACTAGTACCTTGCCGTACACCGCTTTCGGTCTGCTATTGACAGGAAATCAAAGATGACGGATATTCTGCATTTCAAACTAAAATTTTGGCAAAAGTAAAAAATCATGCGTTTCAGACACGTTATCCATTATAATCTACAACCCTTTTACAAAGAAAAAGCTGAAAAACTTGTAATGCGAATTCGCCTATCATTCAACTTCTTCTTCACAAATACGTTTGTGTTTATTAAATAAAAACAAAACAACGAAAAATGTTTGAATCAATGCAACAGTCAACGTTTAGTTTTTCCTGTTGAACTTAGAATTGGGGTTCTGTTTCCATTTGTTCAAAATTAATCGTCAATATTACAAAATCCTGATGACAAATCTAAACAACTATGATTTTACATTCGAATAAATATATTGTTTGGTAGAAAACATTTTTATTCAAAAAAGAAACATTTTGCAGAGTTATGTAATAAATTTTACCTTAAAATATGCCATTGCGTATTAAATGATTTTGAAATCGCGTATTCAGATTATTGGTGACAAAAGACTCAACGAGTTTTTTAATCATGTTGACGCGCAACGTTTTTAGTTTGGTGATGCATACTTAGATTAGGAATACATGCAATTATACGCCAGCCTTAATATACATAACAGCTAGAGTAGCTAGGTTTAAATAATACCATACGAATTTTACAAATAGAACAAAATTCCGGTTTTCACATCCTTTTGCAATAAATGTGTCAGAATTGGGGTAACATGAGCTCTATTTCAATATACATCGTCTCTTTTGATGTTTTCTTCTTTCATCAGCATGTCTCTAGATATTGAAAGCTTTAAAGCGGCACCTTTTCCCATTTCGTTGTTGTATTCTGAGGAATCAAACTGTGAAAGTCTTTCATTCAAGTTTATCAAGCAAAGCATCAAAATGGCTCAAAAGAAGTATTAAAATATACCTTTTTAGACATCTTACATAATGATATTACATTTACATATGTAGGTATTCTCTATTTCGGTGATGGACTGCTCATTCAAAAGAAAATGTCCTTGAGTTTATCTGTATTTCATTGGTACATAAAGTTGTAACAAAAATGAAGTATTTTGCACATTTTACATTTCCAAATATCTTTTCTTAGGTCTAGAGAAAGCAGAAACATACTTTTATTTAACGTAGGTTTCTAACTGTCTTATTATTATCATGTATTTTATTTCGATGTAACACCTCCATATTTTATATGCCATGTAGTGCGTACATCAAAGCTCAAAGGTTTTGTAGTTGGTGGTCACCCAAGTACTCACAGAACCGAGACATAAAATAAACAATTTTTTCACTCCTCTTTCGTGGAATTCGATTTTTTATTACTCTAATCTCTTTTCGGATTTTTTTCTTCAAAGAAGTGTGGACCATCCTATTTGTCTTTGTAAGAAGTAAGTGGGTATGGTACAGGCATTACATTACTGTGTGGTAACAATTTTTCATTCCACCAAGCTTCCCACGGAGAAAGAATTAAGGCTTTTCTCTAGTATAGGCATAGGCACATTCGCGTAAACTAATGCATATATTGTAAAGTATCTATATTTCTACATTTTCATACATATTTTGTGTTTTACTTTTACGTGGCATGTCAGAAAATAGTTTATGACCGAGAACAGGAATGTGTCTTTGTATTTTGTACTCAAGGAAAACAGATGAAATGGGCGAGGAAAGTAGGAAACAATGAATGTATTAATTTAGCAAACGAATGCTGGATTCTTGTTCTTACTCTCTTTAATCAGGATTTGTGAACTAGTGGCTTACAACAAGAAAACTCTGAAGTGGAGTTTCTTCTACCACTCTTAGTGAAATTCAATCCCATTAGGTTTTCTCCTTCTTTTTTCGTCATCATGGATAACTTTTGCCAACGCCTCTTGTTTAGATTTAAATGAAGGTGTACAAAGTTTACAATTTCAAAACATTAATGTGATGCTTTTAGCTTTATAGCTGTGTGGCTTTATAGCATAGGAGCTGCATTTTACATAATGTTTGTTCAGGTAAAATCGATTGTTAAAAATATTTATCAATGTATATCAAAGTTAAAAGTAATGATTATTGAGTACAGATTGTATTTAGGTGAGATTTATTACAGTAAAGCTACGTTTATTTAGAGACATGCATTTCATACCTACATATATTAAAGATTATTGGGCTGATTCCTTTTGTTATATATTTGTACTGATTTGTAAGAACATGTTACGTTACTTGATACAGTCATGTTAGTTTTTTAGACAGTATGTGTCTTAAAACTAGGAATGCCTGTTAGAATTAGGCTGTCTCTGGATTTCAATTTGTGCACTATAAAAACTTTTGATATTTTATATTATTTTTACATATTTTTAGCTCTTTTCATTTGTTGTGGAGGGTGCAACGATGAATATAAATAAATATAGCCGTATTTTATATATTAGTGATTACATTGACCTAGCTAAACTGCGAGATAGATGTATCTACACAACTTTCATTTTGCATAATAGAACTATGCCTGTTTAGGAACACCAACACCATACTCCAGCTTTATACTTTCTACTTTTCACCTGAATCTCTGCATACTCAGATTACAGTACACATATAAAATGCAATCGGTTAGGTGAAGCGAGATGAGATAACAAATATTTTACTATATCACAGGTGTTTTCCAAATGTCACATGTATACTTTGACACTTTCTACCATTCCACTAGCCGCCGTTACCTTTTCTACCCCTTAAAAAGGGGGTTCAAGTTGCTAGTTTACAGAGGAAAAGTATGGCAGTGAACGTGGAATTTATTTTAGAAGTAAACTTTTAGATTCTTCGTTGAATATAAACTTTATCAGCAGGAAAAAGTAACGAGCAAAGGTGATTTCACACAATGAAGTTCCTAGAAGATTCTCAGAAAAAGTTAAGTACAGTTTGTAGTAAAGAAGAAGAAAGAAAAGACTGATATGGTTCCCTTTCATCACACTTTGACTAAATCAATTCAAGCATTGTTCCCTGTCATTTTTCACTGTTGAAGTAATTTGAAGAGAAAACATTGTGAAAATAAAGTGCCACATTTCTGTTACTTGAAATTCTACTCCAGTCGACTAAGGAAAATGATTTTTAAAGTTGATTGGAACTTCTTCAGAAAAATGTAAAGAGGAAAAAGGATATTTTACACTAGCTTGATCAGATATTGATTCATGTGCCAGGTGGAATTTTTCATTTGTAAATAAGAGAAAAGAAAATCTTAATAATTTTGACCTTATTTTAAAAGACCTATGAAAAAGCACTACTCTGTTATAATATCTTATTCTAATATCTTTGGAATCTTCATTTCATCGACCTTTTACTTTCTGCGCCTCCATTATTTAAACTTTTGTGTCAGTTTCCCTCTGCCAATTTACAACCGTCTTTCTTTTTACCTTTTTCATATCATGTCATAGCATGATGGATATGAGCATAAACAATTATATAATAAAATATAGGAAACAATATTTCGTTACACAAAATGTTGAACCCAAATTGCATCTCTTATTTAAGTCTAAAGTATCCGCGATTAGTAATGACTGGTTAGTTTGAACAAAATCCTCATTTAATACTGATTTCCCTCTTTTGTTCACATGCCAAATATTTAATTTATTTAATGGCGAGGCAGGCGATTGAGTCAGCAAAGGTACAGGATATGCACAAGTTTCGTGCACTTTTAGAACCAAAGAAAGTGAATGAACTTTCTTGATTTTATTTTTCTTGGTGATTCAAAAAAACGGATGAGTCAGCAAGGTAGGAAGTCTTACAAATTACATCACATCCATCAAAAGAACCAACACAAATGTTTTTTTCCTTAATACGAGCAGATAATATTTCCTATAACGATATCTATTCGTTTAGGCCCTAGTAATTTGAGTCCACCATTACATCAAGAACTATGAAATACCTACACACATAAAGAACTTCCACTGGTGATTTAAATACATAAAATTTAAAGTGGTTTTTCCAATTCTCTCCGGAACCGACAAAGATGTTTGGAAGAATTTCAATGTTTATTGAAAAGATTGAGTTTGCTTTGGAGTGTATTTTTATGAAAGGAAGAAAATGTGAATCGCCATTTCATCTTCATTTTGCCACTGGCTTTAAGTCGGTGTTATGGTTCATTTCATATCTCTGAAAGACTTTGGTTTGGACATAAAGTTGTAAATTGTTGTCCACCTTGATGGATCGGAGGAGCAAAAACAGCAAGAAGGAAGAAGGAAACGTAATAAAATCTAAGAAACTGGTTATCTCCGTTCCATCTAAAATACTGATACTGCTGCTGGATATGTACGAAATGAAGATGGAATGGAAAGTGTTTCGACATAAAGCGTGATCCTTTTAATGCAGTAGTTTATTACTTGCTTGGCTGCTATTTCTAAAAGCTGGATGACGGTATTGTGTAAAATAGTTGAAGGATGTGAAAATGTGTGTTTATATTCATTATTATGTTCAGTAGGAAATAAATTTTTCTATCCATTTTATCTTGAAAGGAGACCACATAAGGCATAAAAGCGTAACACAAAGGATCTTGTAAGCAAAAAGTCAGGGCTAAAAGGAAGCGGAGCTTATGAAAAATACGATGTAACGGCAACTACAGCCGCACATGTACTGAAAGACAGACGACTCTGTGGTTTAAACATTTTCTAGTCATTCAATCTATTTAAAAAAGACGAAAAAACGGTGGTAATGAATGGAGTTTGGCTATAGAGTGGAGGTGGAATAGCTAAAGGCCATCTCATGATGACGAGTTTGAGGCTTCCAATTTGAAAAGCTTAAGACGAAAGAAATAGATGGAGAAGAGATGAATAACCCTGGCTTTCAGAATTTTTTATGTACTCAACAGTTCAAGCCAGCATAAATTTCATCTCCGCCAGTTTTTTGCAGTTTTTTGGTAGAGCACTATCAAAAATGTATATTTACAGGCGAGGAAAAGTGTAAAAACGGTGGTGTCTTTTGTATGAGCTGAATCTTTTCTCTGAAAAGTGAGATTGAAATTGGCAATATTATAATAATCTTCGTTCTTTCTCTCATCATCCTGCTTCCAGAGAAACTGTTTGTAGGCATAAGATATGAGAAAGGTGGTGGAAAGTAGGGATGTACCTTCTTCAGTGTGTGTACTTAAGCTGTTGAGAAAGATCAGCAAGGTTATTTAAAAAATGAAAGTACCTCTTGAAAACATCATCAGCATCAAGATAGGGAAACACCATTGCAAATTTGTTTGTGGTTGGTTACTTAAGTAGGAAAGGTGAGGCGACGGCTGTCACTGATGCGTTGCTGCTGCTTTCTTTTCCTTATATGCTTTCGTTCGTATTAACGTTGATGCCTGGAGATGATATGAAAAGTGAGCAGTATTAAAGAAATTGTAAAAGTATTAAACAAACAAGTTTATACAAACTTATCGCATCAGCAGGCCCAGACGTAGAACCCTCATTTAAACTTTTCAGTAATTCCCCTTCTAGAGATTTTGTTGATGGGGCTTGAGAAAACCGATAGTTTAACCCTTTCATGAAATTTATCAAAATATTTTTTGTATACTTTACTGAAACTACATCTGGTTTTGATATTTAATATTAGTTATAATATCTAAGTTATATTTCTTCCAATTCCTAAAAATCACAAATTCCTATCAAATATATAGTACTCATAATATGTATACATTTAATATGCAGTAGAAAAAATATAATTTAGCCTAAAAGAAACTATTTTTTCAGAAAACAAAAGATTTTCATGGATTGGTAAATTAAATGCGTTTTGTTCCAGATGGATCGCATTGCACGTAGAAATCCGTTTTGTTTATAATAAGTTTGCATGATCTAGTTACAGTAACTCAAATGAAGAAAATGTGAGAGTAAGATGAGGATCCGCCATCAGTGTCAAGTATGTATAAGTTTAAGTTATTAAACAGCTTTAAATTTTTTTTCATCGGAAATCTTGACAGCTTCCGTTGGGAATAATATCGTTGGATTCAATTAATAAAAATAACATTTTGAAAATGCACTTACTGATATAGCTCTTTTATGCAATTTTGGAATTAAAATACGCAATTGAAACCAAAAGATGTAGGCGAGATAGTTAAGTAAATTATGCGACTAAAAGTTGTGTTTTCAGATGATGCAATATGAAAGTTTGCGAATACAGGCTATTCTAATACAACTGCTAATGATTTTTATCAAATTAAAATTGAATCAAGTTTCTAACAATAACCAATAAATATCTAACAAAAACATGCGTAAGGAAGTGAAGAGGCAAGTTGGCAGTACTATTCATTGTATTATCAGATTTTCACTTTTACCATCCTTTTACAAAAATCTTTTACTGGAAGAAGATGTGTTACCTACAATCGCACATTTTTTAAGTTCACAGTGGCAGCATCCATTTGTCCTGGAGCTTTTCCTAATAATAATATATACTTCTTTTTTCTGTCACTCCCCTTCCTTTAAAGAAGCTTACGTAAAAGAACTAGCTTTTACATTATCTTCAATTTTCTGCACGATAAGGTTTTTGCTAGGTACTAGAATGCAGTAAGGAATGAGATGAAAAAAGAATTTGCAAGTATCGACATTAGTTTCAAAGCAAGAATCAGGAAAAGTCTTAACAAAAAGTAAAATGAACAAGGTTTTAGTAATACGAGACAATTTCCACTCCTTTCCATTTTGCTGTTGGTGACTTTCCCTACATAAATATCTTACTACTCACTTTTTGGCCTATTTCAAACTAACCAAATCTTTTGATACATTTTTTCAATCTCTTCACCTTTTTCTGTTGACAAAGTGAAAGAAAACACATCAGCGGCAACTTCAGGCAATACAAATATAGCAACAGCAGTTTCGTTTCACAACATCACCTCTTCACCCTATTTTGGCTTGGCATCACGATGACAGCTACGTATAATCAATCCTTGAATGTAGTCAGTTCGAAACGTCCCTTTTTCATTTTCATCGATTTCATTTTCATCAGCGTGGATGCTACTTTTGGAGACTTGTACTAGGCAGCAGCAACAAGATATCAGCTAGCACACCTGGTTTTAGATTCTTCTATACATGTTCACTTCACCCTTAAATCGAATGGCCTAATGCATTATGTATTTACTTATCACTCTATTGCTAAAGTCGTCAAATAATGTCAAATTTTCACTTCGCTTTCTCTCTTTAAAACACTTCATTTCTAGCTGACATGTGAACTAGCTGGTCATTGTTGTAGTGCAATATTAGTCATAATCAAAAATTTCAGAAACTATAAAGCTACTTTAATAAACTTACACCACAACAATACATGGTGTCAGTTTACCCCATTTTGTTAATGGGTTAAGTATTTTTGCTGATGTAAACTAGGCCATTATGCTTTCACATTTGAAATTTCCTCTTAACGAACAAGTTATAATGTGGAATACGAGTACAACACGTTATTTTACAATACATAACAGTATGTTAAAATAATATGAGAAGTGAGAACCGCAAAGATAAAGCACATGTCAAACAATTAGTCAAACGAATGTTGTTAATACCTTAATTTACACATGTAACAGCCCAGATAAAAATTATCGCGTAAAAGGTTATTTTTATGAACGGGAAAAGTGTTCAGTTAATCAATGGGAAATGGCAGACTAGCCCGTACCAAATACATTCATTTACTATTTTGTGTATATTTAACGCATATAATGTTGGGGAAGCTGGTGTTTCCAATCAATCAATTATGAATTGAATATGAGGGGATTCTCCCAACCATATTACTAATGCATAATGCTAATTATATGAAATCTTTATCATGATAAACCTTAAAAGTAACGCAATTAAAGAGAACCACAAAATTTTTAATTTAATATACTTTATTTTCAAATGAAAAGTAGTTAACAGTACATTCTAAAACAAATATATTGCTTACTTTTTAGACCTAAATTAAGTACAACACATTTATCCACTACGCTATTTTTGTTAATAATTATAATTTCGTTAGTTTTTTCTATTAAATAAGCATTGACAATACTACTACTAATGGGATAAACATCCCAATTAAGTTTCTTAAGGCGTTTACAAATGAACTGATGGGATTCTTTTAAGATTTTTACAACAAGCAAAACTTCACCACTTTCATCTACTACACAATTATTACCAAAACTAGATTTAATTGCAAAGTTACTTAATGTTTTAACAGTTTCATTTCTACTAGTTTCGTGTTTGTATAATTCAAACGTTTCTCGTTCTAAAATTCGTCGTACAATTTGTTCTAATTGAAGCCTTTGACCTCTCACTTGCCTTTTAAGCAAATTTAGACATGTTTCAAAAGGAAAAGAAGAGATTTTGTTTAAATTTCCAAAGCATAAAGCGTCGTCTGCTAAATGAAGAAGACTATGCACATTATAAACTACGAATACCTTTCCATATAATTCTGATCCCACTTTTACAAATTTTTCTAAACATTTTCTGGCAATATT
>JAHZNK010001832.1:0-10329 GCA_027744615.1 Lepidocyrtus cf. nigrosetosus NNG-2020
ACTATAAAGGAAGGTTCACTATAGCGGTGTGATTTACGACAACGCCTAATTATTCAACCACACTTCAAGTTTTTTATTAAGCAATTATATAAACTAGGAATGTCAACTCGGAGGGTCCAAGCCCTACAATTTTTTATGCTCATTAGCAAAAATATTTGTTAAATTCTGCAGGAATGTTACAGTTGCTCAATATTTTCTAACACAGCTTGTTGATCGATCTAGTAATGGTTTAAATGTTAAAGCCCACCCTGGGAACCAGATTTATCTTTTGAATCGTATTTATGTGACAGGTTGATGTTGTTGATTAGTATTGCGTAACACCCTTGCGTACAAACAGAATAACAAAGCAATTACACTTGAACTTTAAAAATCAAGCAGACAAGAGATTTCTTGTTGGATGGGTGACGTAATCCATCTGAAAACATGCTTAAGTACCCTTTGGAACGAATAAAGTAGCTCTACAAACATTAAAAACATGTTAGCGCCATAAACTCATACAAGATTTTGCATTTTTAATCATCTCGCAAATGTCTTGGAAATGAAAGGATGTCATTGTAAATAATATCTAAGCCTGTCATAAATATGAATTGTATTTGAATTGGGAATATTGCGTAATAATAAATCATTCTAGTATTTTTGCTGATTGCGTTAGAGAATACCTAATGCGGAGGGATTACACAAGGATTACAGTAATGAACAGTGGCGTAAAACTCGTTAACAATTCCATATCCTCCGATCACCAAATAAAGATCCATTAAGATCTTAAAGGTGTTTTAAATGATTAAAACGATTCATTTCCATGATTATTTTAAATGCTCTGGTAAGAGGATTTGTAAATGATAAGAATTTTATTAAATCTTTGCTGATTCGCTGTTGCACAACGGGGGCCCTTAAATGTTTTAAATACTACTTAACCACCCACTTAATTGTCCTTGTGAATTTAATTGCTCTTGGCAAGCTACCTCTGTAATTAAAGCTGGTTTGAAGTGGGTGGCATTGTAATAACCGTTTTTATTCGATAATGTGAAAAAGATTTGAAAAGTGAAAGGTATTAAAACATCAAATCTTCGAAATATTAAATCTTCACAGTGCCCCATTCTGTTTTATCTTCATGAACTGTTTTCAGATTTAGTGATGTAAAGGTAATTGCCCTCTGAAGAAGTCTTGTGACAAGAAAGATTTGTGAATACTTAAGAAAGATAGGTATGTAAAACAAGGAATGACAAATCTGTAAAAAAAGGAAAAAAGCGTCCCTTCTTCATTTTTCTTATCTTTTCTTTCATATCCAGCAAAGTGATTAGCGAGTAAGGTCTGCGTAGATCCATGCAATATGCATTTTTCGTAGCTTTTTAGATTTTTTGCTTTAGAATGTAAAGAACGAATGGTAGAATGTCGTAGAATATTAATCCTACTTAATTAAGGCCAATTAGTAAAACAAAATGAGAATGGTTTGAGGAAAGTCATTCGTCTTCTGACTTTGGTCAAGCTTTGAGATTTTTGCTTTTTTTAAGACTTGTAATATTTTCAAAGTTAACTCGCAATTAAAAATGTCCGGCACCGGCAGAGCCCGCCCGAGCCTAGTTAGGTCCACTTCGGCACGGTTAAGACCTTCGGATTTTAACCGATCGGTTTATCTCTCTGCAACCCGGGAAGCTCCGGATGAGTCCATGGCAGGGAGTTCAAGAAAAGCTCGGGAGGAAGCTCCAGTGCCCCCACCGAAACCGAAATTGACTGCTAGGGATCACCTAAACATTCTGAATAGGTTGGAGCTAGGGCAGTACAACAAGCGGGTGGGGATAGAGCAGTTCCTCGATGAAAAATCATTTACAGGGTCTGTGAAGCCGCCGAGCGTAAGGAAAGGTATTGCTCAAGAATTGAAAGGGGCTGAAGGGGGTGAAGGTGCCAAAGGTGTAGGTGAGGGGAGGGTGGCTCCTCCTCCAGAGTCTGAAGATTCAGATAGTCTTTGGATTAGTTTGGACTCCATTGGGGGTAGAAAGGATAAGAATTATGATGATTACCCAGAATATATCAAAAAGTTTCACAACCTCCTAGCCGTATTTACCAACGTCCACAATTTAATGAATGAGGTTGCCAGATTGCAGAGTAACGCAACTTTTTCAGAGGTTTTCAATGCCTTGCTTTGTTTTAGGAGATACCTTTGTAAAGATGAAGGAAGTCACTGCGGTAATCCAAGGTTATCTGAAGCGGTCTCCATTTGTCCAACTTGAGATGTTTAAGCCATTGGAGGTAACAAAAGAAAGCGGGGAGGAGGGGAAGGTCACTAAACGGGATTTTCTACATTGTGAAATTCAAAATCAAGAGGGGCTTATTCAAGCCATACAAGGAGCGGGAAGAATCATCGCAAAGATTCAAAACTCGTGGGCTTTGGACATGACACCAGATTTGGGAGGGAGAGTGGAAGAATTGGTAAGTTTTAGAAGTTAATTAATTAATTACAATTAATCTAAAAATCTTTTTAATTAACAGCGAAAAAATTGCGAATCACTGGAGGAAAAGTTTAAAAAGCAAATGGAACTTGAGAAGACTACTGAGGAGTTGAAATCCAAATTGGTTGTGATGTGTAGTGATGAAAAAGGCGAGAAAAAAGACGAATCATCAACTTCCGTTTGCGAAGATGCTGCCACTCCTGGTCCCTCCCAATGAAGAATGAAAATCGGTCTGTCCTTCCGGCTATGATATAAATTAATCAATTAAATAGTAACTTTGATAATCATTAACAGTTTTCTGTGATATCAAGATTTAATTATTTAAGGGTTTGTTAAATATAATAAATTCAAAGTTAAGCAATCATACATTTCAGCCATATTTCAATTACCTCATTAAATAAGCTCTGGGTTAAAGGTTTCCATACGACGCACTTTCATAATGGAATGTTCTGAAACAGGTGGCTTGCACTAATCACGTTGAAACCTAGTTAAAAAATAATCACCTGTTAACTGGAATCATTCCAAATGAATCAGACTTGTTTATTCCGGAATTTAGGAATTGTACTGGGCACAGGTGCTTTTTTAATTAGCTGAGTTCTATTTTTTCTCTGCGTAATTAGTTTTTAAAATAAGGATTGGAAAGAAAATGATAAAACCAATTATTTTTAATAATTAAAATATTTCCAGCAACATCTTACGATAAGCGGATTAACTATGTTTGGGACACTCATAATATTTACTTGTTTTGGATAACAAAACTTTGTTTATCATCCGGAAGTGTATTTACAAAATCAATGACAGTATTTAATTAAGGAGTGGTAGGCCTTCTTTTCAAGATAACGGGTTTAACGTTTTTGATACATCAAAGTCTAAAATTTAACTACCGTCAAGTACGAAACCTTCGTTAAATGCAGTTGTCCTTTAACCTTTTAATTTAACCCTGTACTTGACCATATTTAACTAATTGTTAATTATTCTAAAGTGGGTACGAAACTCATTTTGCCCCGAGGTAATTATAAGATTTAAATAATTTCAAGACCGTGACTCATTTCAATGACCTGCTGTGTAATTATTATTTTTTCAACAGCTGACATCTGTTTTTATTAAATCTTTTTAAATGATGTAATAAAGACATTAAGACGTACAAATGCCACTACTGGTGTTCTCTAATTATTTTTAACTGGTTTCGTGCTGAATTTAAAGATTAGTTAAATATAAAAGAGTTTAAAGAGAACTCATTCAGTTTTGGAGTGCTCGTAATCCTCATTTGACCGTTGCGTAAAATTGATAACGTTGAATAACGCTGTTTAAACTGTGATTTTTAATTGCTGTAATTAACAATGGAATTTGATTTTGTTGACAAAAGAGAAGATTTTGAAGTCTTCTCGTGGGACACTTTATTTCAGTTTGTTTTACATTGTGAAATAACAAAAACAACGAAGTTTATGCTGAGAAAAACCGTCATTGCCAGGGAACGTGTTCGATCCTCCAGGATTTACTTTAATGTATATTAAAGTTAACTAGGAGAAAAATTAACTTTTATTTTTTTATATTTTGCCGTATATTTTAAGTATAAAGTTCGAAGATCTCTGGAGATATTGTACCTTTTAAATCTTTCCAGTGACGTTTTAATTACCTTTGGACATCAGATAAGGTAAGTTAATTAAAATATGACTTTGATAAGAGAATGAAAGCTCGCCCTAGTAGATAAACTTTGTCACTTTTTAGCATTTAATTTCATTCTCGTAAAACTTTTATTTAGGTTAATAGATGGCGAAGTCTGTTTTTTGTTTACTTCGTAATGTTGAATGTTGAATGTTTATTAAACTTAGCACGCATTTTGCAAGTTCTTTTATAAATACTGAAATTAGCTAAAGTTTAGTATTTTAAAAATGACTTAAAATATGAAATTCGTCATCATTTCCAAAAAATGGGATGATTCAACAACAAAAGTGTTTACAAGCACGTCTGGCACATGAAAGTGGAAAGTAACAATCAAAATATCTGCAGTTTAAATAGGAAATTGCGTCATCTACAATGAACAGTCCTTATAGCGGACAAGTGGTTGAATTTAGTGTATATTTCATGGTCGGTATAGCGGAGTTTGTTTTTTCTTAGTTCTCATGTGATTTTTTAGCAATTGTCTGGATGATGAACTTTACAGGAAAACGTTTTGAAAAGTATGTAAATCCGTCATCACAACAATGATGAATAACAATGAGGTTTTAATATTTAAAACGGGACTTTTTTGGGTTTTAGACAATAATGAGATCATCTTTTGGAGGGCAATGTTGCAGCTAATTGCTTGTCTGATTTACTATTTTCTTAGTTGAAGAAGGGTTTAATTTAATAATTTCTGGTTATTAATGACTACATCGCGGGCTTATTTAAAAACGTCGCAGATTTGAAGCTTTATTTACGTGTCATTTGCAAACTTTTAATCTGATATGTGAGTGATTACGATAAAAATGTGATAAACCACAGAAAAAATTACAAGCCTGCGAGTATTCATCGCCTTTTGTTGTATGCAAATTCGCAGAAATAATGAAAGATGAAATGTTTTATTTATCCTTTTTATATTTACCCTAAACTTGAAACGTCTGGTTTTAACAGTCAATACAAAATTTTCCATCAATAAATATTTTGCTAATTATTATGCAATTTTTTCAATTAGATTTCCATCTGGAAAATCCGTGAACTTCCTATCTAAGAGTTTTTGCACGTTGGCTTCCTAATAAATGACTCTAGTTTTTTCTATCAAAGGTGGAATTCTCTGTCTTTTCCAATTTTTCACCACTTTGCTAGTTTTTTTAATGTTAATGATATGAAAAAATTCTGCGTAAGAGACATGTAAATGGTTTATGATATTTATTCATTGCATATGCAGCAAACTTCTCAATAAAATAACTGTGGGATTGTAGATTTGAGGGACAACCAGAAATAAAGCTTTATTACTTGCAAGAAGCTCTAACCGCAGTGTAATTACAAGAAAATGCATTGGCAATAAAAAAAACTTACATTTAACGTTGCATTTTTGCTTTTTTGTCATTTATTACACAAAAAGGTATCCTATAAAAGTATTATTGCAATAACGAAAAATAGTGAGAATATTTGCAATGTTAAACTCCGCTATAACGAACCTAAATGAAGTAGTTTATACACAGTTAAAAACTTGTCCATTATAGGGCAGAGTTGCTACAGCGGAGTTTACACTTTAATGAAGCGTTTAAGCAAATAACTGTGGATGGCTGGCCAAGGCGCAGATTGCCCCTGAGCAAAAACCAAGGTCTGTGTGATTTGATCATATTAATTGCAACTCTAGGAAGTTGTAAGCACTTTAAGGGACTTTAAAACTTTAATTGAGAAATTATAAATAGTGTAAAAATTACTGATTTTTTAGTAAATTGCGTAAAACACGCAAGTTTAAAACAGTTTTTCAATGAATTTTTACAAGGTCAAATGAAAAGGGTAAGATAATTGGTTAAAAACGTCAATTTTTAGTTTTTCATTCTGTAACCGTCACTTTCGAATTATTTACAAGCAAAACAATGTAATTTTGCAAATGGCCAAATTGGGATGCAACAAGTAAGTGATTGAAGTTTCTAGTTTGCCTAGTAAAGAACGTGTTGAAAGTAATGATGGTTATCAATCACTTCTATCTTGTTTATGTTATGAAATGATAATTCATCAAAGATTTCAAATATTGCAAATGCAAAAGTGCAATTATTCGCACAGTATGCTTTTGCGCTTAATTACGTTGTTGAATACAGCTAGTGCTAATCTGTGAATTGGTCATGCGAGCAAAAAAGAGTTTTGTGGTCAGCAAAATTCCTTTTGCGTCTGGTGTTTTTTTTCAATTGATTTTTGCAATTATCCTCGACATATAAAATGAGGTTTAGTACGATCAGCAATCATTTTTATAGTACGTGAGTTAAAAATGAGAATTGAGTCATTGTTTGAAATGAGCGTTAATTCCTTATTGGCTTTAAATAGTTTTTTATGTAGATATCCACCCACGTTGTTTTATCACCTTATATGTTTTAAACACGTTTAAGTTAAAAGTTTTATTATTAATCAATCTACAGATTTCTTTTTCTATTTTAAAAAGATTTTGACAAATTTTGAAGCCGTAACTGCTCAGTTCTAAAAATATAAACGTAAATATTAATTTTGGAAAAGGAAGCCAAACAAAATTCACACGTCTGAATTCATTATTGACAATTTTATTTTTCCTCGCTTGATCGGTTGTGAATCCACACAAATTCATCTACCAAAAAAGGCGTTTTCATAATAAAGAACGGTGGCTATAAAAAAACCTAAATCCCAGCTTGTTATTTACCCACGATTCCCTCTTATAAAAACTAAAAAGAGCTACAGATGAATGTTTTCACATGGTTTTAGTACAGATGAATCACAAGAGTTTACACATGGACGAAATATAATATTTTTATATGTTGATGATTGTGGCAACATCTATATAGTAATAATGTATAGATATATGGCCATATATATATCATCTACCTCTAAAAACTACTTCACAAAGAGACTGAAAACATTGAAGGATTTTAAAAACAATGTGTAAAAACACAATCAAGTATTGTTAGAACCACAAGAAAATTAACTCTCGTGATCTCGATATATTGGGGAAATGAACAATTGCATGACGAGGAAAAAAGATAAAGGCTTGAATATTATAGGTACACATTTTTCTTTATTCGTGAATGTAGGAAGGAATTATATATGAACATTGTAATGTAGTGTATAAAGAGGATGATGATTTTCTAGAAAAAAAAGGTTAGAGAGGCAACATCATGTGAATGCAATATTCCTTTTTCTACGTTCAGTACTCTCCAACCTCTCTATGTATTCACAAAGGTAAATAATATTCTTTTATTTTGAGGCAGAAAATATTTAAAAATTAAGTGAAATTTTTAAGTGAAAAGTTTGGAAGGTTAAAATAACGTGAAAATAAACTGACGATAATTTGTGTTCAATTTAATTGGTAAAAATAAACTGTGTTCAGAAAAAAAAACAAAGTGTACTTAATACAGGAGTTAATTTAAATGGTTTATAGAGTTAATTTAGGTAAGGAACTTGATTTTAATTAATTAAACAGATAATTACAAGGAAAGGGTGGTTTTGTTGATTTTTCTTGTTTACCTTTTAAAGAAGTTTTAATTAAAACGTGGTGACGAAAATGAGGGCATTAATTATTTATCGGGTTTTATGTCCCGTTGGAAAAGATAATTAGGAAAAGGTCGGAGGTTGTTGAGTTCGAGAATGCGGTGGTTTGCTTTTCTTATCGATTTATCTTTCAATTATTTTTTTGCATGAATGGGAAATGTTTATTTTTCAATTATCCTTCCAGGATAATTCTTCAATTGTAGTGTAGTCTAGTTTAATGAGGTTATATCGTTAATTAAGGAGTATAAAGCGAAGATTAATTGAAGGAGTTTCAATCGCTTTTAATTGAAGTGGTCTCTGTTTTTAATACAAAATTATTAGAGAGGTTGTGAATTGATTGAGAGGTTTTTTTAGCACATCATTCATCATAAAAATCATGTAAAATATCTTTCATGCTTACGGTTAAACCTCTTATATTAAGTAAAATTACTTGTTCACTATATGGAAGGTTCATTATAGCGGAGTTTAACTAAATTTACACTAATTGTTTACGAAAAAGGTAACGAGAATGTTCTATACAGGGAAAAAATTAAAATAATTATTCGCTAACATATTTAGTAAATACAATTCTATATAAAAATTGAATTTCAGTTATAATAAACCTTATCAATATGAAACAGTGTCCACAAAAAGTATTCCCAACTTGCAGTAATGATAACGCTAATCAGTTTTTTGGAGCAAGTTAGCAAAGATAAATTGCGCATATAAAAAGCTGCCCTCATGAGTTATACATGAGGAGGAGATACGTTGCTATGAAATGGCAAAATTTATTCATGAATAATAACTTAACATGACTAAGCGACTATGCTTTACTATGTAACATTCACAAGACGCTCATGACGCTGATGATGATAAGAATAAAATGAAGAATATTTAATCATGAGATTAATGCAATCGACATAGTTCGCATATTTTTAATCAATTGTTTTAAAGAGAAAAACGCGTTTTTAGCAAAAACTGACAAATGATTGTTTAAGATTGGAAAAGTGTTGAAAGTGGAGGAGTGCGCCATTTTTTACAGCAATCAGTTGAGCTACTGAACAAACCCCTTTTTGTTAAAGGGGAGCTCCTCCACCTTATCATTGCTTTGTTGACGAAGTGAAGGGGGAGGAGGGAGGGGAGGCAGTGTCTCTGCAATGTTTAGTGCTTCAGTCGACATTATTCTGTGGTGGTTAGGAGGTCTTTAAAAGTAGTTCACGATTAGAATATGGATTTAGATTAGAAAAAGCGTGCAATTTTTTTTGCGAAATCATTCACGGTTAGAAAGCTTTAAAGAGGCACTTGAACCTTTTATAGATACCTTTTTTTTGGAATTTTGGAAAGAAAGGAATATTTTTAAAGCTGGTTTCTAAGGATTTATTTTGTGACCTTTGGCATTTAAAATCTTTTGTGTTAAATTACAGAATAATTGCATTTGGGCTAAGGCTGTCTTTTTTACAAGGTTTTCGCGCTTGAAATTGTAAGAAATAAAGGAAGGTTTTTTAAAAGCTTTTGTCACGTTGGTTTCTGTAATAAAAAATGATGTAATCAACCACATTTTAGCACGTCTGTCAAGAAATTATAAAAAAATTTAACATATTTTTAGGGAAAACAGGAAGGTATATTGATTAAGTGATTATTAATAAAACGATAATGTCCTTGCGTCATATTCATCAACAGTTCATCATTGATTCATTGCAATTTTTATGTGTGAATGCCAATCAAGAAAAAATATTTGCTATAACGAGCCTAAAATATTAAAATCTACTTGTCCACTATTAAAAAGTTTTGGAAAAAACATTAAAAAAGGAAATTATACGATTTGAGCGAGGCTTTACCAATTTTCTTATTAAATATGTATTTAAAACGGGCAAAAAATATGAAAAGGTAAAATTTTGAAATAATAATACATTATTCAACAAGCTTTAAAATGTATTGATTTTATTATAAAAACAGAAATTGAACGGGTTGTTGTTTTCGATGCAAATTGTTCTAGTGACGAGGTTCATAATCAGTTTTAAAGTCAAAAGTTGGTTTAAAGTAAAAATAGTTTTGGAGACATGACGGAGTGTTATATGACAATTTAAAAGACGTCACTAATTAATTTCGATTTTAATTTCTGACGTGTGGGGCGAGACGTGTTGTGTTGGCGGTTGTTTACTAGTTTTTGGTCAGCTGTTTGGGAATTAACAATGAACAATTAAATATATTTTTAGCTGTTTTCAAGGATTTTAAAGTAGACAAACAAGGAAAGAATTGCTTGCGGTGGGTTTTGGAGATGTCACGGTTTTTTAAATTGCGTAATTTTCCAAAGTCAGACAACAGTTCCAAACCGCTATTTACTTTAACTTGAACAGCTTTTTAATCCTTTTTTATGTTAATTCAAAGTTTCCGAGCTAGTTCCTGTAAAAAAAGATTAAACTGGGTTGCATATTTTTTATTCTTTGAACAAGGTTTATCAATCAAACGGAAATGTTTACGGCGGAGGCGCTACCTTTAAACAATTTCTTGCCATTTTTGTCCTACTTAACTCTCAAAACTGAAATTCCTAACTAAAATGGTACGTTATACACAGTTTAAATCTACTTGTTCACTATAAGAAACGTTCACTATAGCGGAATTTTAACAAGGTAATTCTCTACTGAAACTCCGTTTAAAACTGTGTTGAATATAAAATGCCGCGGACTATATACGTTAGGATTTAATTGCTTTTAAACTC
>JAHZNK010001833.1:0-22086 GCA_027744615.1 Lepidocyrtus cf. nigrosetosus NNG-2020
GACGGACGGACGGACGGACGGACGGACGGACAGACAGACCATCAAAGCCAAACCTATACTAGCTTCACTGCGTTCAGCTAGTAATAAGTATAGGCATGCTCGGCAATATCCTTCTGGGCTTCCGTGAAGTATATCCCATAAAGTCGTCTTTCTGGGTGGTAATAAAATTCAATTAGAGGTTGAATGTGTCAAAGAAATGGAAACCTTCGTGCAAACACGGTTTTAATTAATTACGATAACAGATCGGTAAAGCAATGAAAAAATCTTATTTGGCTGGAATGAATAAACAAGGTTTATTTTAATTGAATACAGCACTATATAATAACTAACTAAAGCCACGTATTTGATATTAATAATTTTGCTGTATAAGACTTTAAGTAATATTTTTATCCTTTACTTTTTACTGATTTTTTAATAATATATTTTAGTAGATGAATATAACCAGTTTATTACTTTTCTCGTTCCTTTCTGATAAGACTTTTCCTTTAAGCAACTGAAAATGAGAAGTAGATTTTCTGATGATGAAGACTAAATTGCGATGGGATGTCAGATTAGCACTTTTGATTATGATTACCAATATATTTATTTCCCAAACTAAAATGAGACAGGGAAAATTTGGTTGTGTTGTATATGTGTGGTGTTATGTTGCTGAAGAGTAGGCAACTTTGCCATAATTCTTTGATGATGGATGATATCACACTTTCATGTGTGCACATTCATCAGCAAAGTCTTTTAGTCATATAGGCAAGTAATAAACCCTATTGCAAAAAACATAAAATTGAAAATTGCTAAAATTAAACTCAATAGTATACTTTTGCCAAAACACTTAATCCTTATAGAGTGCCTGTGAACTCTGCTTTGCTGATTAGTACCTTATAACAATGAATAAAATAAAAGTTTGTGATAAATCGCGTTATGGATTTTGCTAACAAGGTTGCTGATTATTTTACACAGTAAATACATTTTCCGGGGAATAAAAAACAAGGCAATAAAATATTCAAGGAGAGTTGGTAACCTTTAATAGATTCATTTAAAAAAGATTTTAACAAAGTGAATAAAATATTCCAAAATTCATTCAAGTCATATAATGGAAAGATGTGTTTGAGTTGAAGATTAGTTTTTGATAAAAATGTAATTTAAGTTTATCCACAAAGTAATATTTTATTGAATGCTCGTTAAAATCACGGATCATATAGTATGAATTGTTGCACAATCAAATATTAATAAATAATATTCAGCTACTGAATCAGTTGCTGAGAATGTTACAAGCTACCTTACTTTGCACAAATTTCTGCATATTTTATACTTTTTTCAACGTTATCCTTATCATATTACTTATGAAGAAATGATGATTGGCAGCAGAGAAACACACTAGGTAACGGACCAGGCTATCAAGTAAAAGGGAGGGATCAAACTGAACAAGAGTGACGGCAGATGAGAAAAGTTGCAAAGAATGTGTAATTTACACTGTTTTCTTTTTTATGTGACTATTTATTATTAATATTACGAAAATATTATTACATTCCTCAGTCTTTTGGGTTTTGCTTTTCATTGTTAAGCAGACATTAAATAAATGATGATATGAAAAATGCCAGTTTTGCAAAGTGAAGGATTGAATGTAAAATTGCATTCAAGAAAATTCCCCCAAAAATGAAAACACTTTGCTCAATTCCCACTTACTTAAGAAGGACGTTTTCTACCTAATTTATTACGCTGTACTAGGTACGTGTAGGATTTGATTCAATCTCTAAACTGCTTCTGGTGCTTCTTCTCTTGCTCCTGCTGATGATGATGATTACATCGTATCGATTACTTTGAGTTGTTGATGATGTGAAAGTAAATTTTTTCGTATAAAATTCATATTTTTTGACTGTCTGCAATAATCACAACTCTTAAGAAATTACAAAAGCAGTGAATAAAGGAAGAAAACTTGGCTGATTACACAAATTTTGTAAATCTACCTACCTGGTTTGATGTTTTGATAGCAAAACTGTATTTTTTATTTAAAAATGCTTATTAATATAATGCTTTTGGGATATTTTGCTCACAGTTTAACAAAAAGGCAAAAAAACTTGCTGACTGACTCTGAGTGACTGCCGTTGTTTTGATGATGTTTAATCAAATGTTTTTAGGATATCATCAAATAAAATGAAGAAAAACGAGATGCTCAATGAGGTACAGCTTTAGCACAGAAATTAAATACTCTTTGCCAGTCTTCGTCATTACCATCGTCTTAGCAAACTTCACTCCCTTTAACCAACAGCAGGAGCAGCAGTGAGGTCGGAATTAATTAGAGTTTTTTATGTAAAATATTGAATTTTAAATTTGGATAGAACAGCCTCACTTGGTGATGATGAAATGTGAATAAGAACTAGGCGGAGAAGAAAAGAAGTGGATGGATGGATGAAGGAGTGAAACAGGCCGGTTTTTCAATATTACGATTTACCCTTTTCTCTTTGCGTTTTTCTTAGGCTGCAGTTTTTTTTCTGTTTTTCATGTGGTTTAACTCGCTCACTTCTCTCACCACCTTTGTTAATGTTGATGGTGATGAGGATCCTCAGACAAGATCAGAAATAAGAAAAAAAGTCAGTCAGTATGTCTGAAAACTCATTGTTTTATCCAAATTATATAAAGATATGCAAACTATCTGGTAGTAAAATAATTTCTCCCATCATAATATTCCTTTCATTTTCATTGTTTCTGTAAATTAAGAATTGCGGCCTACCTGTGTGTGTTCACTCGTCATAAATGATAAGAGCCAGGGGCTGCCTAAGCTTCACTTTTTTATTAGGTGTGTAGTAAAGAAGCTCATAATTCCAGCTACTATGCTTGCTTCAACCAAACCGTATTAATAATATGCATCAGTGAATAAAAATCTAGAGTTAATAGAAATACAACAGCAAAACGTCCAGCTCAAAAGAAAAATGTAGAAAAAAGAAGTAAAGTGGTTAATTCTTCTTCCAGGCTGTAATTGCCACAGGTTATAATCACTTTTGATGATGCGGGCTGTTTTATTCTCACATGTAGATTGAAAAGTTGGTAAGGTTGAAAAATGCAAAAGGGTTTCTTAGTTATGAACACGTAGCATTCAAAACATTTATTCTATTAAAGAAACAAAAAGTTTTGAATTTTTTGTAACAACTTTTTTCATTAATTTCATCACATCAAGTACAACATTCAGCAGCAGGAGTTGTTTCTTGTGGAAGTTTAGGATAGAAAAAGGAAAAACTTCCTTCTCTGGAGGAACTTGCAGAATGTCTGAATTGAACTAGAAAATAACAACGTTTTGGGCAAATGTTCCCCCCTGAGTAAAAGACAGTGATAGCTTCCTATCTCATCTTTAATATTATCTGTAGCATTGTTAAATACAGGATAATATTTAATATAATTGAAGGTTTTCTGTTTTTGTCGGTCGGATGGCCGATTTTGATACTCCTGCTGATGAGGTGAACTCCCTGTGTATGCACAAGTCAAATCAAACCAAAAATTTATACAACAATTTTAGTGAAAAGCAGCGGGAGCAGCTCATCATCACCCAGAAAATAAACCCCACCACACACTATCACAATCATCACAATAAAAATTATGATTAAGAGCATCAACCGTTTCATGGATTTCATGCATAAATATTCTGTTAATAAAAATGTGCATTCATGTAACACATTATAAATTACATAATAAACGAAATGCAATGAGCCAAAAGTCAATTTGATTATGCAGAAGGTTGCATCCCGTCTAAATAGAAGTGATTCAACAAAGTTGGTGGATGGTGACGAGGAGTGAGAGTTTGGGTAAGTACCCTACAGTCCCATTCTAAGACCATATAACTGGTAGCTTCTGTAATGTTTTTATTTTATTTGTGTCCGACACCCTAACATAGAAGGCGAAAGGGGTTAAAAGAGCACGGATAATAATGATGATGAAAGAAGAGAATCACAGTAGCAGCTTTCCTGTGGTAGAATTGTTCAAACTCAATTTTATGCTTCCAGTTCAACGTTACATTTTTCCTTTTATTTTAAAACATTCAAAGGGATCTAATAAAAATGTGTAAGTCAATATGGTCTTCCCTGGAAACACTGGGATTAAAACCACGACAAGTAAATTACAATCGGAACTACATTTACATGTGTTAAAAAGGCCAGGGTTTCGTCAGTCGGGGTTATTCGGGTTCGATGATTGTTGTAATAAAAAAAGTAAACCCTTTTTCTATCACATTCCAACTCCTTTATTAAGTTGATTTGAGAACTGTGAGAAGAGGAAAGGAGGCTGGCTGCTTCCAATTCTGTATAAAAAAGAATTGGAACGGGTTGAAGACATCTACAGATTGCATTCATTCCATGGTTCTGTGCACAAGAGTTGTAATGGGGAAAAGGAGGAAAACTTTTGGAAGTCAAACCGTTATGAAAGAAGATAGGAAGGGAGAAAAAAGACAAGAGAAGCAGCAGAAAAAATTGTCCCCTGTTCTCGTGTAATGAATGAGGCTGGGTAGGAAGATTCATATTGCAACTGTGTGCTAGAATCATCACCACAGGAGTTGACAAAATGTACAGTATGACTAGGAAGGAAACTATATTGAGCATAATCATCCTCCTCCTTACCCAGAATAAAATGTTTTAAAAGTACAAGACACTTTTTTTGCCTTGATAGCCATGTTCCGGAAGAGTGCCACCAATGCCCAAGCTTTCTTCGTTTTTGCTCTCGCCCCTTTTTTGCTCAGTCAGTCAGATCTGATATACGGATTTTCTTCTCCCTATTTTTTATTCTCTGGAGAATGACGGTGAAACCCTCTCGCCGTAGTTAGTGCAAAGCTTTATGCTCACAATATATTTAAACATTACACATTTGACTTAGTTCAGTCCTCCTGTCAGATCAACAAAAAAAGCTGACTTGCTTGAAAAAAGTTAACTGGGGAGAATGACATTATTATTTGTTTGGAAGGCAATGGAACGAAATAATAATAAAAATCTAGTCAACTTAAATTCATTTCCTTCCACTCGAGCAAACATGTTTTCATGCATTTATATCACTCATTTATTCATATTATTTTTGCATTACTTTCATCGGCTCAACCGAATAAATATCGTTATCTTTTTACGAGATGAATCGGATGGCTGAATGAACAACACAAGCCTCATTATTTCCTTTCATGCGGGTATTATCTAATCAGTCAACAAGGTGGAATAAATACAGAAAACAAATAAAAACTAAATCGGATGGATTTACAAATCTTGTATAAAAATGCATCAAGAGTGCAATGAAAATCATTACCCGAATAAATTGGAATAATGAAAAACTATGAATTAATTTTAAAATCCTCTACTCCCGGAAAATTATATTTTGTAGAATGTGTTCAATTGGAAATTTCTTAGAATTGATAAAATCTAAAAACCCATGCAAGAATTTTTGCTTTGAAAAAAGAATGTAAATCATCACTTTATAATTTGTAATTTATTATGTTTTAATCTTTAATTCAATTTTGGGTTTATAATTTTCACATTGAAGTGAATTCTTGTTTTAAAGTCCTACCTTGAAGATAAATTTTGACTCTGTCATAATTTTAATGAGAAGAGTGAAAAATAGCAAAGTTGGTAGTTGTGGAAGTGATATGGATGATGATGGCTACTGCTGTTGGTAGTAGCATTGATGGGAAAACCAGTAGCCAAAAGTTTGAGTCGGAATGTCTACGTAAGTAAAAGTGATAGAAATGTTTAAAATGAACGCATGATGTATAATAATGAAGCAACTTGTAAGATTTTTTTAGTAAAGTGGTATAAGGATGTGTGTGATAATGAAAATAATAAAATACTCACTTGTATTTCATTTTAATCACTGAGTAATAATATGAATGGAAGGTTGTTTGGGGGAAACTAGCAGAAAAGTAATGAAAGTGGAAGGAAGGAGGTTTTACAAACTTGAAAATATGAAAGTACAATATGGACCATATTTAAGGAACAAGTTTTTCCCTTCGCTGTAATCCTTTTACTCCTTCTCATTTATTGATTTTAGCCTGAGATATATATTTTAACACAAAAGGTGTTTTATGCCAGGTGGGAGACACTCGTAAAATCCACGAAAAAGTCGTAAAACGCAACAGTATTTTCCTTTATTCATAAGTGAACATGCAATTTTACCTGGTTTAATAATAATTATTAATATAATAGCATGCTCCTTGCTCCCTCTCTTGTATTTCTTTTTTCAATTTGCAATTAGTTCCTCTGCTATTTTTTAACCAGCAACAAAATATTGAATGGGAGAAACCAGTAAATAAGTTGGTAGCTAAACATTGTTGCAACACTGTTGAAATAAATTTCATTTTAAAATGATTTTCACACCGACACTCACATAAAATATGTGGCTTACACTTAAAATCTGCATTTTTTCGCATGGCCAGTTAAATTCCCATTTCACAGTAGATTTTTATTGCTTTTTTAGGAACGGGAAGTCAGCCTCATCTCATCATTATCATTACAAGTGTAATAGGCACTTGAGCTCTGTTTTCATCGCCAACATAAAATTACAAATGACCGTGCAGTACTTAAAAGTGAGCATAATGAATATTTTGAAAAGAGGAGCTCTTCATATTCCCATTAAAGCTCACAATGTCAGTTGCAAAAAAAGTAAAAACCTTGTTTCAGTAAGCTAATCATAATCCAAATCATTTTCTTTGAGTGCAGTAGCAGACACAGCTAAACAGGTAGGTTGTAATAATTTTCTTTATCGAATTTATATAACGTAAGTGGCTGTGGCTAGCCAAGTTATTATCACCACCGATGTTGTTGAAAAAATTTACAAAGCCTTATAATTTCGCTCATTTTTTCCTCACGCTTTTAATCATTTCTGAGAGTGAAGAGCACATTAAATATTATTAATAGCGGGCAACAACGAGCAAAAATGTATTGTTATCCGATGTAGGGATATATGACTTTTAGGTAAGTCGTTTTTAATACAGACACACCTGTGTGTATGCAATATACAATGAAAAAATATATCATTTTACAACTTTTTCCTTGCCACGAATACCAAAAGAGTAATTCATTTTTTCTCCTCTTTCCACGCTTTGTGCTTTCAAACGAGATAAATAAATGGTATTTTAAGGAAGTGTCATAAAAAGTTTGAAACATTATTATAGTCGGGCGGATAAGTACATAAAAAGCGTATTATTATTTATTGCAAAAAGTTGCAGACAAAACGCCAACCAAGTCTGAAAAAGGAAAAAATAGAGACCGGATTTACACTGTAATTTGCTGTGCTGATTTTCCTCTTTTATTGAAGTAGCTACATTAAGAAGGTACAAATAAATGTTTACCTCACATTATTTATGTTTTTTAATGCTTTCTACATGTTTTATACGTTGTAAATTTTCCTTTGCTGAAATCCAACGGTAAACTTTTGACTAAAACTTCCTTTTATCGGTTATCTCATTGATGTTGCAAATTACAATTTCAAGGTTTTTTATAATTGCTATGATGAGATTTTAAATGCAGAGTTGTTCACAATTAAAAAACCAAGCCTAATTGAGCTGTGGTGCGGTGTACTGTTCCGTTTCAGAAAAAAACATTCTTATGCAAGTTAGATACGTGTTTTGTTGAACTAATCCATGTTCCTCATTATAATTCAATTTACGTTTTAATTAAAAACGGAAGACAAGCTCAAAACATGGGCAGATTTGCAAATTGATAGCAACTGGAACTTGCTATTGAATAAGAAAAGTTGAAATCTGGATGATACAATCTGTTGCCAATTCATTCCAGAATGTAGTTTGTTTCCGTCAGAGATCTTCCTTTGGCTTCTTTGCGATTTGTACAAGTCATGTCGTTATCAGTTTTTAAAAAAACATGGGCTAATGTGCATTTTTGTTGAAATTCCCAAAGTTTTAAGATGCTTACGAGATAACATTTTATATAATTTAGATATTTATTGCATAAGATTATTCTACAAGAGCAAGATTATGTAGGAGTAATCATGAATGGTAATTCTACTAACATGCTTCTAAATAAGTAAAATGTTAATCCATCCCGGATTTCAGATTTTATATTTTTTCAAACGATTGTATGAATCATTTCATATGCGATAGTCAAATAAAATTATTTTAATAGTATTGCATTCGTGTAAAAACTTCCCATTTGCTTTTAGTTAATAGGAGGATGAACTGGATGAAGCACACCATAAAACGACAAAGACCACATATTGATTTTCCAAAAAAAGTTGCTTCAAATAAAGAGCAAGATCTTCGAACAGCAATAGAGTTGCAGAAATCTTATTCATATGAAATCTTGTTTTATTTCTCTGCTAATTCCCTTGCTCACACATCTCCCGGCTAGGAAATAAAAACAGCTTTTTAAAAAGTGGTCTTTTGGCCCCATGCATGCATACGTTAACCAAACCAATGAAAATTAAATGTTTATACTGGTACTAGTATTGAGTCGCCTATGTTAAGTTAGTGGTAAGGTGAGATAATAAATTTTTATGAAAAATACATCCTAAATACGTAACTAGCAAATCCTTGCTTTGGATTCATGGGGACAAGCATAAAATTTTTTGTAATAATTCCTATGAAAAAGATGCAAAGGTGTGCATGATTTGAGTAAAAATATGGAAAAGTAGCTTTTTGTTGCTACTGCTGCATGCGTAAATGGTTAATTTTTGTCTGAGTTTTTAAGAATAAAACCGGTAACTTTTAAAATTTCATTGTGAATGGATTTTTGGTGGTTTTGCTCAAGCTAACTATTCCTTTCTCTTCAAAATTTCCAATAAAAATGCATTGCTCACTGGAAACGATAACCTGCTCCATTAGTAAGTACAGCAATGATTTTAAAACATTTTAATGCAATTGCATGCAACCAAAAGGCAGTAAAACAGTCAGCTTCCTTTTCTGCAGACAGCAAAGTATGCATAAAAATATCTTGTTCAGCTGTGTATAAAAATATTATCGCAAGTCAATCTTACACAAGTCTCAATTAAAAACTACGTCTTGTTCAACAGATAATTGCTTGCAACAATGAGCAATAGATAATTCTGACTAAAAGTACATGTTGCTTATTTGATTTCATGCGCTATCATGAGAACCAGATGGGGGAAGTCCCCAGTCCCTATTCCTAACTAGTAAGTATTAATCTGAATTTTGTAAAATGTTTTTGTAAGATAGTTCCATCCCAGATTAAAGTAATGGTGCGTTAAAATAATTAAGCTTTAATTCCTAGTACTCCCTAGTAATAGTAGTTTAATACTTATTAAATTAGTTTTATCTTATAAGGTCAGTGCAATTATTAAATACTTTTTTTTGGCTAATTCCTCTTGTTCTTCAGTAGTTTACTGTAATTATTCATAATTAATGCTGTATGAAACAGTTATTAGGCCACCTGCAAGTACGAACAGTTTTTGCCAAATTGAGATGAAGTTTGGCACATCATTACTTTTTTTTGTAAATAATTTTAATGGAAAATATTAAATACCTTTTTATAATGTCCTAATTTTTCTTAAAAACGCTGTACGCGTAAAAACTTTTTGCTAACACTTTATTAACAAATGTGAGATATGTATTTACTTGAGCCACCCAACCAGTAATTTTTTAACTAAAATTTTAATTGAAAGTGACTTTTATTTTTTAGCAAAACTTGGAAATCTTTATTGCTCGTTTCACACTCTGTTCATCAGAATAATCATCAATCAGTAGAGTTTACTAAGTACTCCTTTTCTTATCACACTTACAGAGGTTAAAAGCAACAGCATTAGCGAATATTTACCTTTAAAATTAAGCACTCGTAAACCCACAATCACGACTTCTGTCACTCATCAACATGTCCCGTAGCCAGTATTGAAATCATTCAAGTATACAGTTTTTATGTAACAGGTTACCTGTGTTCTCTTTAAAATAAAATGCAAACATGTAATTTGCATCAGCCAAGCTACTAAAGATTACTAGCGCATTTTGTATTTAAAATCGTATTAGTTAATTACAAAAATACACAATAAAGTTTTAAATCATTTTGCTAGACTCGATTACCAACAATAAATATTAGTGTGACACTCCTTATGGTTTTATTTATTTTTAATTGCAATAATAATTGTAAGCTTTTACAGTATAAAATGAAACTCCTCTTTTAAATGCTCATTAAACTTTAAAGCTGTTGTTCTACCGCACACACAGTCAACCACATCATTAAGAAAAATACAGAAGGTGAGGTAGAAATGACTAAGCCAAGAAGCGGAGACGTTTCGCAATTATTCATTTAAAGTTCTGCGTACATACCGATTATCAACACAATTGCTGACAGAAATTGCTCATATCAGATTAGTCTTTCTTGCTATTTTACGAGTATAATTAGTATTTATATTTTTTTCGCAGTAAGACACCTTCGTTGATAACCAACTTTAATAATATTAATTGGCATAACTGAAGCCAAAACTCATTGTGAAGCTTGTTTTTTAAACAAAAATTACTCACAAAGTGGATATGCCTCACATTATGAACAATGATATCATCTCATATCTCGCAACAATAGTAAAAAAAGCAGCAATTGCAAGCTTGATACCGATTGTGTGCGAGCTTCCAAACAAGCAATGAGAGAGAGAGAGGAAGACAAATGAATGACTTGGCTTGATTTCAGTAGAAAAGTAGTCGATATGAAGATTACAATAATTGCTCACCAGTTTTCTATTTAAAACAAGTCTTCATCAGAACTTGTATAATTTTCAAAAAATTAAATGGAAGGAAAAAATAAGCATATAAATCACAACTGCATCCGTAGTGAGAGCAATAATAATAACACTTTGTCTTAAATGTATTTTCTGTATTTATAGCACCTGCAACACTTATTAAAATTAAGAGAAAATTAGATGCCGAGGCAAGTTATCCCCAGTATTTACTCGTTGTGGTTGTAAAGGTGGGTGAAGCTGTATTTGAATTCATGAACAATTATGACGGATACGATGATGATGATGAGCAATCCGTGCATCGGAGGGTATAACAATGCAACAAAAAGAAAATTCAGTGTATTTAGCAAGGATGTGTTAGTTAAGTAGGAGGATGCCAACAAGATGTGTGTTAATATGATTACTTGTGAAGATTATTCACTACATTTATCATTCAACTATTTCTCTTTTGTCTTTTTTAACTTCCATTTTCCATAATCTACGTAAATATTAGTAAAGTTTTAGAGTTTAAGTATTGGGGTATAGTGTTACAAGCATTTTTTATAATTTCAACCGTATCTATCTCCACTTAAATCTATTTTCGTAAAATACTTTTTAATGTTCTTTTGAAACAACCCACAGAAATGTACTTGAAGTGCACTCCCACGCATCATCATTATTTTTATTGTTACGTTAATTTTAATAACAAATGGTCTTCATCGCGAAAATAAAATTTGAACATGCTTTTTTAAAAAGCTGAGACATTCATAAGATTGTCAGAGACAAAAGTGCTGATGGTAGTGATGATTACAACTTTTTTCTCTCATTACCTTTGAAATCCATTTGTTTTTGAAAATGGTGTTTTCATAAAAATGAGAGGAAATATCAAATTTTCTTGACATATACGTAGATGGACTCATGGATTCATATTTTTTGCGTCTTTGTACTTTATGGCATCCGTTTTGGATGAGGTGAGATGCGTGATTATGATATGATGATGGGGAGAAGAAACAAAGTTTTCCTTTTAGAATAAAAATGTTCTTGAAAAAGACAGAAGGACCAAAGAGTCATGTCCTCCAGATTTTGAAATGAAACAAATAAAAATGTTCTGCACAGATAATTTGTTATCAGATTTGAAAGCACTTTTTAGTGTTTTTACAAAACTAAAATAATTTTACTACTTTATAAAACATGACTTTTCTGTTATTTGCTAATTGGTTACATGAGAATCTAATACTCGTGTGTCTAATTTTAGAGCTTTACATTTTTCATTTTTACTACACTTGACGTAATCTCTTTTTTGAGGATATGGCAATGATATTTAAAATTATCGCTAATTGCAATTAAAGCTTCGTCACTATTATTCTCTTTTAATTTTGTTATCAAAATTTTCATACATTTAAAAAAATGAAAAATTGAACATCAAAAACATTTTACACTAAAATTTTAAAACGTGTCCCAAAACAAAACCAAATTCACACAATTAACATATACCTTCTTCCCGAGTATTCCTCACCTGGCTCACGGTTATCTTATCAAACATTTAAAGCTTGAACAAAATTGTTTTGATGTATGGAAAATTATAGTTTTGATGTTTGCGAAATACATGGCTTTGAGGCGAACCTTTATTAAATTTGATAAAAATGAAATAGTTTAATGGCAATGATGCAATAATAAAAAGAAAAATAATTTTATGGCAATAACGATATCAGTAGAAGCTTTAATGTCAGCTCTTGGACTCTCTTTCTATCTAGGTATTCAGCCACTTAATTTGCTTCAGTTAGATAAATTTATTCGCCAAACACGTTCACAAATCTTTCATCAGAGAACAACATTACTAAATTAAAAACATTTAAAATCTGGTTATTTTTAAACTTTGTCAAATCTTTTGCTTGCTTGTTCTTTAATCAGTTTTATGAATGGTGCTTCAAGCATCGTTGAATTGAGGATTCTCTTAAAAAGTTATAAATAATTATTCATGCCTAATTTATGCTATCTGCTAGCTTCATATATTTTCCACTGTCTTGTCTGATTTTGTTTCAAGTTCGTTTGCTACAGCCAATAACAGATTTACGAGTTCAGAATGATCATAATTGCGGTTAGAAGCGATAGCTTTTTTTTGGAAGAGGGCTACCCTTTTACTTTCAATACTTGAAACATTGTGAATAATATCGATGATGGCATTGAAAAATCAGCACATATTTGGCAGAAATGTACTTGCTTAATTTTTAAATCAGGTTGTGCAAATACAGAAGACGAGGCTAATAAGAATTTCAACCCTATAAAAATATTACATGTCAATATTTTATTGATGGAAGGTTTCAAGCCTAAAATTTTTCATGAGAAGGCAATAACACTGTATCTTTTACGACTTTCTTTGTATGATAATTGATGACTTATCCACAAATCACGTAGCCATAAAGATATAGATAAAAGAGCTGATAAGGCACAACAAAGCCTAATTCATTTTTATTTATTATCTGAAGTTTTCAACCCACTCTATTCACATATTGTCAATATGTTTGTCAAAATTAAGTTGTCACATTGAATAGGTATATAAAGTACCTGCTAATAATATACTGGAAGAATAAAACAAGTGTTCTACCTGCTGAGGAGATCTCTATATTTTCTATATTTGTCAACAACCAAACAGTGTCATCAATTATGTCCCTGTGTCACAATCATAAAAAATTGCAAATGTAAACGGAAGCTTCGATAAATAATCAACAACTAGGACTAGGACGTGACAAGCTCTGTATCATACAGGGTCCTCTTCAGAATTGAATTATGTTTTTTACTATTTTTATTGACCTTCGGTTTTCATGATCTGATTTGCAAAGTATCCCAACATGTGTTATAAAAATATATTTTTATACAGTACTAATATGGAAATGAGATTTTAATTAGCTCAAGATTTACGTGCTTTTTATTTATCGCATCAGAGAAGTACAAAAACTATAAAACAGTACTTTTACAGCGTTTATATATTTGTTTTGTTTAATTTCATTTTAGAAAATATTTCATTTCTTCATCCGATGTGCAATATTTAAGCCGCCTCAAGAGCAAGCTCTGCAACATTGCTTGTTTTATCGTATTACTTCAATAGAGCTGCTGCTGCTACGTGTTTGTCGGAAATATAAATAACAGTTGCCTACAGGTTTTTATTGACTTATTACGCGGAAATATACCATTTAAAATAAATGAATAGTTCTCAATTATACTTTCTTGATTAATATTTTGACAAGAAACCCACCCCTTCTTATCTTAAGTATACAGTTATTTCTCATCAATCAACGATTTTGCATTTAATATAGAAAGAAAGCAAGTGTAAACAAAACTTGCTTATGGCCACCAACAAAGAGAGTATAGTGCATGAAAATGATAATTTGCAGAAGAAAGCATTAGTGAATAATCAAATCAGTAATAATGCGCAAAATCAAAATGTAATAAATAATAAAATGATGGCAGACGACAACGCAATGGCTAAGTAATGGATTACTGCAGTTGGCTTAAAAATTTCTGAACAGAGATGCTTTAGCCTGTATTAAAACCCATTCATGATCACATTTTGATGATTTTTTTCTCTCCAACAACCACCATCATCACAATAATCTTTTCAAGTTTGAACTCTGTTCATAAATTACGTTCCTTACATTTCCTTAGGGAACACACACAATCACAAACCATTAAAACAAGCAAAAGTAATAAAAAATTATCATGTTGTTCCGTCAAAAGGCTATCCATAAAACAACAAAGTAAATAAATAGAGATACTTTGTGTAAGTCCACTATCATTAGCGTACACGTTTCCCTATTATAGCCTTACATAAACCAAGCCTCTTTTGCCTCATCGTATGTACGGGAAAAGTCAACGCTCAGTTCATCCCTTCAACATCCATCGTCATGATCAAAAGGATGCGTTAAAAGTTATAAAATACACAAACAGGCGTGCACAAATCTGCCTCAATTATCTCCTTGTAGTCACGTTATTCAAGTAATTATTCCGTTGTTAAATGTCATGAGTTTTGATAAGACCAATGCGTGGGCATCTCTTCATGACAACGGCCTGAGAAACCCCACACCACCACACACACCGATTCACCTCCGCTTTTTCCCATAGCAAATTCAAAAGGTTTACGGTCGGTGCGGTGGTGAAGAAGAGTGAAGAGACTGCTGCTGTTGTTGTTTCTGGTGTAAATATTATTAAGTTAAAACCCGTGACCATCCACTTTACTCTTCTGCAATGCACACCCACAGTGAGCTCTTTAGTTTAGAAAAATGCAGAAAAAAAGGATCTTTTAGACGATGGATGATAATATTTGCATGACTTCTTGCATGATGATGTTGCTACCGATGATGATAAGGATATGGCTTGAATGATATGAGTTCTAGTTATTTCAACCCGCAAATAAAAATACTTCTTGGAAACTGCTACTTTTCTTTCGATATGTTCTCTAATAAAACCCGATATCTTACAGAGAGAATAATAATTAAAATTCTCCTTTTCTCATTATTCACTTTATTTAGATTTTGCCGAGAGTATAATAATAGCAATGATGTTCTACATTTGCCAGCCTATTTGGTGTTCAGTGTGAATTGTGTGGAAATATGTAATTATAGCAGAATTTATATCAACACTATCAAATAGATATAAAAAATATTTTCAAAATGTGAATGTCAAAGGGATTGAAATAAAATATTATTCAACACAGTTAAAAATCATTTTTGAATGTGTACACTTTGAATACATTCCACCCTGAAGCATTCAAAAGGGCATCAAAGAGCACCAGCATCAGCGCTGCCACACACACCAACGGAGAGCAAATTAGTGAGTTCACGCCAAAAACCGAAAGGGTTCAATTTTAATCAAATCTCCCTTATTTTCATCAACTCAGCATGAGTTATTGATATAAGGCTGGTCGCTTTTTACCATCATTATTCTCATCTACGGCTTCTCCATTCAACTCATCATCTCCATGCTTACTCTATAGGTTCTCTTCATTGTCTACACTTTTTTGATGCCGAAAAGCCGACCTTTACCGACCGCGCAGTTAACCAGCACAGTTGAAAAGTAAGAACAAGAGCACAACTCACTCTGTTCTCCTTGCTCCTGCTTTCAACTCTCTCCAGCAACTAGGGTGGGTCAATAATTCCTTCAACTTCAACTCAGCCTCCAGAAATACGTTTTCTTTTAACATTTTACCACTACATATCACTTAACCTCTTCTATATACATATATAATACCCAGTTTTACATTACTAATTCATTTATTCATTATACAACATTTTCATCAAAATCTAACTCAGCTTTCTTCATTGGGTTCATTTAGAACATTTTCTTCAAATAAAAAATATTAACAATGATTTTCATAGTTTCATTTTTCATTTGATTATTATTGCCTAATTCGTGTCTCATCAGGTTATGATGATCATGTCCGAATTGTTGAACCTTTTGCCTTTTCCTCAGGTCTCGAATTTTTTAAGGTAAGAAAGCTTGGATTAAAAATGAACTAAAGAAAATCCAAAGGAATACATACATGACTCAATTACTTAATACGAATTGACTCCTTTCTCAAGTGGCCTGCCGCAAAATTTCACACCGACCCTTGAAAGAAGGGCCGCCGCAGAAGAAGCTTAGTGATGATGATAATCACAATAATGAACATCATCGTTTTCATTTTCTTTCCTATACACAAATTTAGGGAAATCCGTCCCGGTCTATTCTATTTTGTTTTTATCTTTTAGTATATGCAGCAGCTCATTGTAGCTCTCCCTCTTGTGCATGAATCAATATATAAATAATCTATGGGAGGAAACAAGGGTAAAATTACATAACTTCGGGGTAGTTTTGTTTCTCTTTAATATTACCACGAAGAACTTACAAAGTGAGATAATGGCTGATCAGATACAGAGAGAAAAAAACTAGTTGAGGGGGAATTACCGTCATCATTATTATCATCATCATCGTCCTTCCTGACCGAGCAATCTAACTTTGTAACCTTTATACACTTCTTTCCTATATCAGTGATGCATCTAAAATTAATGACGGAGAGAAAGAGATATTTTATATTCCATTTTGTATATCCGAATCCCATATTCTTAAGTATAATCTCCCTTTTTCCATTCCCTCTGATTCCAGACTAGAGAAGCGACCATTAGTTCCTATTTTCTATACCCTAATCATTATCACCCTCGTATTGAGCCTGTCGCTTCAAATCATCATTTACGTCGGGAATTATTTTGTAGAGAGGCATTAGTTGAAACAAAATAATATTTTCCTTTTCTGGTGTAAATTTAATCATGAGCCTTTCTTTGATGATGAGAGGGTAATCAGGGCTATGAAATGTTTTCTAATTCTTCAGCTAAATTTTTCATTTGGCAATTAAAAGTAAACCATTTCAAACAAATGATTAATTTGCTGTTTCTTTTGCTAATTTGTTTTAAGTAATTACTAAAAATCTGGTGCGCAAACTGGCATTGGGGGAATAAGCAATAAATATCAAAGATAAAATATTTTTGATATGAATCTATTTTCATTTCACTTCCTGAACAGTTCATCATATTTCAAATAAAGAATGGCTTAACCCCCTACGAAGACGATTACTTATAACGACCTCAACAAGTTCAGCCTCAAGTAGTCGTTTTGTGGTAGTCAAAAATTTTCCTGGTGTGATGAAATAAAATGCACGATTTTGCTGTTGCTTTTATAAATTTTTCCTGAAACTTTTCCTCCCAGGAAAAATTACTGCGCGATACAACAATCTATTTGCGATGATGATGTGGTGGAATTACTGTACAACTAGTACACAGTTTTTTATATCAAACTGAAATAATGATCCCTTCGAGGTGTTTAACGCTTATTTAAGCCACATTGTTACGTGCAAATTCATGATTCAATTTTAAAAAAGAGAAAGAACGATGATGATGGAACGAGTAAAAACAACTCACTCAACTTTCATCAAATTTATTGTCATCAGCCAAATCATCAAGCTTTTCTAACATTTTTTGCAAAAAGAAATTATGAAAACTGATAAGTTGTTTAAGACTAATAGAAAATAAAAATGGTAGTTTTTTCCTTTTGGTGCCTTTCCTAAACACGAATCTTGCATGCAAAAATGATACACAAGAGTTTACAAAATGCAAATACTGAATTTATTGTATACCAAATAAATTTGCAACAATTGCATGTTTCTTTTCTTGATTATATACACAGTTTACGGGCTGAAGTGCATTCATGCATATAAAATCTTGATGGATGTTGACCGAATGAAAAAAAAAAGAAAAAAGAGAAAAAGAATTATAGTATCGACATGTCAGCACAAGAAGAAGTCCAAAGAAGAAATTGTAGAGGTTTTGGTGGTGGTGATGGTGTGATGATGAGAATGATGATGGTATGGTATCAATTCTATAATTACTATGTACTACGTTTCATCATTCAACTAATAATCTCGTTTAAGAAAAAATTGTTCTTCAACCAAACCATTATTATTGTTATTATTATTGTCTATCAGATGACGTCGTTGTCTTCACCGAGATTATAAATTTCATTTTGTTTCTCTTTAAAGGGACTCTATCATTTTCTTACTCTCTTTTCTTGCCTACTTCGCACCAGGAAAAGTTGCATGTTGATTGTTATACGATATGATTAGAATAATTTATTTTGGCAATTGGTATTATATTAAATTTATATGGTGTACTGTTGCATGATGATTCCTTTTGATGATGGATGACTGTGTGGTTTAGCAATAAAAACCTGAAACTGTAACTGGCTACATGCGTGTATAAATTACATATATTTACACGTTTTAAAATAATTGTAATTCTGTATACTGTATGAACTTTCAACTTTAATATTGCAATATTTTTTAATCACAGCAGTTCATCTCTATTAAGGTGTCATGAACGTCATAACTTTTAACAATTCCTTATACTTTAGGGGAATACAGAATTTTTATTTATTTTCAGTTCCCTACAAGATTTCATCGTTACCATTAAACCTTTCACCATCGTAGACAAAATTATTTATGAAAAGTAGTTTCCAGGAAGTATTTATTGAATGGCTATAGATTCTACGTCTTAGCAAGTTTTTTTGCAAATATTTTTTTTAAAATTTCAAGACATCTTAAAACTAAATTTATATTCTCAGTAATAAAAAAATCAATTGGGATCAGATATCTTTTTATATTAAGTATCTTCAAAAAGAATCCAAACCAAACTGCAATTCGCTGGCGTTTTGTTTGCGTGCATAAAATTCACAAAACTTTAATGATTTGATCGCCACGATAAAATTCTCGTCAAGGATTCACAAGATATGTGGCAAGTATCAACAACATAAACTCTTATCAACATTTATTCCTTCCCTGCTCAACTTTTATTTTCCTCCAGGTAATATTGTTATCACATACTAGAAAAATACATGTTTTTAACATGCACGTCTGCTTTCTATAATAAATACTGTCTTAATACAATTATAAAACTGCAGCAACAGCCACAAAAGGATGATTATACACATTAAGGGCATTTATTTAAAATGTTTATCACATCAACCCCCTCATATTCAGGTCTTTTAGATTGTTTTTATTGCAATGACCGATTAATACCAGTTTACTGAACAATTGGCCAGCTTTTTCCAAAATAAAATAGTGTTGCTTTCTTCAGTGGTGTTAAATAAGTGGTGGTGCGGTTGATCATGCAGTTTAAGATGTGGGCCCTTAGGGCTTCAAAAGTTACCTCAACCGAACAAGAAAATGAATAAAATCATATATTTTAATATCAGAGGGATGATAATCATAACAATAAGAGCCTTCTATATCATATTTTAAATATTCCCTGTATCTTTGTTTTGCTATTCTCTCTACTTTTAATTCTAGAGCTCATTTTACATTTATTAAATAATTGCCCATTCAGTATAAATTTCAAACAGCAGCACAGCACTACCGACTGAATAAAAATTGGGATTTCGTAGAAATGTACGAGACGTTAGAAAATATACTTTTAAATGATACTTAATATCAACGTATCAATATCTAAATGATCTCTTTGAAACTTTTTTCATCGGCTTGATTAAAAAGGCTTTTCTTTATCGAATGATTTAATCTATAGTAATACGCAATATGTCAAACGGAATCATTCTCTGAAAGTAGTGGGGAGGAAATCTAACAAAGGATAATTATACATACCAAAAAGTATTTGACATCTCCACAATTCCAGTGTTTTATAATGCATAATAAATTTGTATCTTAACAATTGTTGAACTGCTACTTATTTCCTAGAATTGGACTAGGTCGGAGAAATTTGAAGGGTGATATAAAAATGTAATAATGATGATATGGTAGTAATCAATGTATATAATCATCTATCAGAATAATATTGCCTAATAAGATAGCGGACATTGAATAATTATTTATTACGCATCTTTCAATAGTGAGTTGTGTAAACGTCGATTTCATAACTGTAGAATCAACTTTGCTTACACTGCTAAAGAAAGTTTATAACAAACAAACAATATTAAATGTTCATTGAAGTGACTACAGAGAGCAACAAAAATGACAAGCAAAAAATTTATTTCTTTATCATCATATATCCTTAATGATTTGATGATGATTCTTTTGAAAAATATGAGATTCCTTTAATGATTTTATTGTATCTGGATAGGTCAGTTAAAAGAAGATAATACGGATTTTCTGTCTGGAAGATAAATGCAATATAAAAGAGATCATGAGAAATGAAGAAAAGAACAATATAAGTTGTAATGACCATAACTTAAATCGTTTACAATTCTTGATAAAGTGACCAAGCAAATTATCAATTGAGTGAACTCATTTGTAAAGCAATATAACAAGGGATCTTCAAAGAATGAGAAATAACAATAAATATTATGCAGACATGAAATGTAGTATTATGGTGTTGGAGATGATGATATGATAACGAAGGAATGGAAAGAAAGAGAAAAGGACCCTTTCGTTTTGAGCGTTTATATTCGTGCCATAAAGCAAGTTTATAAAGAAAGAGGCTTTAAACATGATTGACTAATAACAATTCATCGCAATTGCAACGACCCTTCATCTCCACCTTGACTTTTGGTGTTTTGGAGGACTTCTTTCCTGAAGATTTGCTCCCTTGTTGATTGCCACTGCTGCTATTACTACTACTGTTGTTGTTATTAATATTGTTGTTATTGCTTGAAGAAGATTTATGATTAGTGTGATCATTGATTTGATCATGGGGATGATGATTTGTAGCGGGATCTGGTGAGCTGAGAACTCCCGGGGAAATTCGATCCACTCCTGGACTACAAATACTGTCCCGTTCCTCGTCACAGCAATCATCATCAAATTCTTCTTTGACGCTTACTGGAGTCTCTGCTGAGGATGAAGTGACTTTATTGTCATCATCGCAACAGATATCAATATCCTTTTCGCAATCACTTTCCGAGAAATCGTCAACTTCCTCGGAACGATTGCTTTCTCCGCAATTGCTACCTCGGCTGTTGTTGATTGGTGGACCAGAAGCATTGGAAATTAAATGATAGCTATATTGATGATTATTTAAGCTGGTTGGACTATAATTATTGTTGAGATTGTGTATATGATGAAGATTATGATGAGATTCGTGACGACTAGGACTTTGTTTTTCTGGAATTAAAATATTTTTTCATGCTTTACTCAAATTCCAATCATTGGAAGTATTTGGACACTTTTACAAAAATGCACTTACCAGAAGGTTTCCGTAGTCCATCATTGGGGAAACTTGGAGATATACTTTGGGTTTTCGAGATCTCTTTTGACATAATAGCCGCAATGGAAAAGTCCGTGGAACGCGGCTTGGTCGTCGCGACTACAGGAGTATCATCCATTGCAGCAGGCAGCATATTGAACTGTTATTTCACTAATAAAATAATTAACTAAAGTAAATTCAATTACTTTAGAAGTACTTAATTGAGACTGAAAACTGTTCTTAGTGTTTTTGTACTTGTCAAAAATTCATCATGATTATTGTGCTAACTATGAAGATTTAATACTTAATTAACCACGATCATAACTCCAAAACTGAAATTGTTATTAGCGAATGCGACTGTGACATGCTAGTTGCACATGTTAATTTAACTGCCGAGCTATTATATTACACATAGTTAAATCAACACACAAAGACAACGACAGCTTTGATTCAACCGACAAAGAATATCCGTATGCCCCAATAAGTTTTCGTTAGCTGGTTTTGTATAACACTTGGAATTTATTACGACTATTGAGCGGTAATAAACTTTGTTCATTAACGTAACCAGTTAATTAAGCACTTTACTAACAAGTTCTTTGTCAATTTGCGCCTAATTTTCATTAAAAGTTTTTCAACAAATTCGATCGTAATAAAGATTTTTGCTTGTTTGGACTTTCTCTGCTTTCCATTTATGAACTTTTCCAAGATCACAAAAATAATTTTAACTTAATTTTCCAAT